>JAVQKC010115574.1:0-13719 GCA_036025475.1 Philypnodon macrostomus
TTTGTATTATTCATTCACTCCACAGTCACACCTGATGGTGGTAAGCTACTATGTAGCCACAGCTGCCCTGGGGCACACTGACGGAAGCGTGGCTGCCAGTTTGCGCCTACAGCCCCTCCGACCGCCACCGAACACCAATCACACAACGACATTCATTCATAGACAATGTGGGTTAAGTGTCTTGCCCAGGGACACAGCGACAGTATGCACTCGGACGGGGGCTCGAACCACCAACCCTCTGGTTTAAGGGCGAGCGCCTACCCCACTGCGCCACTAATATTTTAAATATATTATCGTCTAATGTCTTTTCGAGAATGAGTCATGACAATGGCTCAATAACATTCTTCATGATTCCGTAGGACCATTTTCTGGACTGAGCAAAGTCTCAAGACTACACAAAGTCACAATCAGGACTTGAGACAAGATTAGATTGTTGACTAAGCTGTTTGCATGTTATACTGGATCAGGACTCAAACAGGAAGTTCTAAAACAAAACCAAGAACTGCAAATAAGTCTGTATTTAAACTTTTCAAGTCATGGTGCTTTCCAATTTAAAAGTGTAGTCTGTAAGTTTCCAAAAAAATAGTCTGTAGAGGCCAGGGGAGGGATTAAAGTAAAATAATAATTATAACAGATTACCTAATTTTCAAATTGGGGTTAGATAAACAACAATTAGGAAATGTACAGACGATACACGATTAATAATTGGAAATGTCCAGAAAACTAGTTCACGGTCTGAACATAATGTCCAATCATGATAAATAAATTATTTCTTTATGAGTTCTATCAGGCGGCGATCGAAGGCGGGAGTTCCCTGCTTAGACTGCTGCCTCCGCGACCCGGTTTCGGACAAGCGGAAGAAAATGGATGGATGGATGGAGTTCTTATATGCTAGAAATGTCATGTATTTTTGCCTGCATGCCACTCAAACAGTAAGCTTAAGTACCTAATTTGACATTTGGACCCATGTCCATATTTTAACTCTGCCCGGCCCTGTCCATGCTCCACTGCCGCTCTGTAAACAGTCATATGTTGTGTACGGTTATAGCATTAACACCATGTTGATCAAACGGGCGGAGGTTCGTCTTTATTAAGTTCACACACAGTCTGTTGTGAATCCCCACCCAGTCCTTTGCTTGTGTCATATGGGTGTGCCTGCCTGGCTAAAAAGTTGTGAGTCACGTGACCCGAGACGGGACGAACTGTTGCGTGGTGTGGGGACGGGGTCCTCTCAGATCTTAATAGAAGGTGAGTGGGTTTCTCAACGTGTGGGGCTGTAGAGGGTGCGAGGGTATAGAGAGAGCAGAGCGTGCGTGTTATCTGGGGACACGCATCGATTCTTTGTCAAACGTTGGGTGTCGCATTACGCAGCTATTAAATGCGTTTGGCTTTCTCTTTCTGCGCGTAACGGCAGAGAGGAGTTTCCTTAAAAATATATCAAGTAGATGATTTCACAAAACTGTAAAATGTTGTCCAGAACGAGCCCCAAACTTTTGCAGGGCGTTGGTTACTTTGCCTGACTTTGCGTCATCTTGAAGACTTTTCCAGGAAGTGCCCAAAGTGCGCAGCGTAAAGCTCTTCGTCTACACTGAGTGTGGTAGGCCAGAGAGGACATGTTTGTTTGGCCTTTGTCCCTGGCAGTAACGTAATCCTGTCAGACCTCTTGTACTCGGCTGGGATCGATACAGCTCCCATTAAGTCGCGCATTAACACCGCGGTTGGTTTGGTCCGGAGTGGTTAGAGGAGCGGTCAGAGGCAGCGCGCCAGAGCAGGGAGAGGGAGTCAGGGGAGTCTGTGTGGCTGTGAAGGCATGGACAGTACAGGCTATGAGTAGGCTATATGTCCGCAGGCAAATTCAAAACAGGCTTCTCAAGCAACAGTCAGATGGATAGCTAGCAAGTTATGACCGGATCATAATGGTTCAATTGTGTGACGTCTATAATGGCAAAAATGTGGTACACATAAAACATGTGTAAGTGGGACAATATGCAATACTGTAAGACACAATCTTTGTCCATTTATAATGTTTGCTTCAGATCTGACATCAACACAGATTCATAAACATGGAGGTTAAAGTTATACCCTCAGTGCCGCTATAGGGCAAAATGTCGGGAGCCCGGGGACCCATCTTCAGCCAGGATCTCGGTCAGGTTGTAGCTGGAGGATTAATCTAATGTGCATGTTTTGGGTTGATGGGGGAAACCGGAGTACCCGGAGGGAACCCACCCAGACACAAGGAGAAACTCCACACAGAAAGGTCTGATGCTGTAAAAAAGTGCTATGATTCATAATGTGGGACACCGCCTCAATTTGTAAGATACTGGATTCGAGCTGAAAATGCTGTGCAGTCCAATGCAAAGTGGGACAACACACTCATGGAGGGGCAAATCAGGACTAAACCATGTCTAAAATAGGACTGAGTTAGGTCTGAAAAGAGACCAATTTCAAGAGCAGGTCAAAAACATATCTGACAAAGGACTAAAACGGGACCAAATCCGGTCTGAAATTGGCTCAAAAAGCTCGTCAGAAAATGCACTGGACTAAACAAAGTCTTAAAGATCCTATATTCTGCAAAATCATCTTTTCTGATCTTTAACCGTGTTATAATTGTGTATCTACCTCAAACACAAAGTTGTGTTTTGTTTCATTTGCTAATGTTTACACAATCTTTTATGTTGATTATATTCCTTTCCAAGACTATATGTGATGTCACAAATAATAACAAACCACCATTTAACAACATATCTGATTGGAGAGGATGCGTGTTCGGCTGTGAGGGGGTCAAGGCTTTGTTTATATCCCAGAAGAAGTAACAGACGTGATAAGGGTTTCTTTTTGAAAACCGATACGCATCGTTTGTTCCTGTCTTAAAGGGACAGGCCCATAATCCGTTTGTTCGAGGGAACAAAAAAACAGCTTGTTTTAAATAATTATTGTGTGTTTGATGTTGCAAAACAGTAAAATGGTAGCCTAAATGTATTAAAATTATACTCTGAAATATGCCCAATAAAATATATATATAGAGAGAGAGAGAATTTTAACCAGGACTATAAACACTTGCACCAGGGGCCCCTGATCACAACCTTAAGCCACTGAGTAAAAGTATTTTGTATGTTTTGAGGTCATAAGTGTATAATGAGAGTGAGTCCATAGCCTATATTATGTTAAATGTAGTTAGCATAGGGGCAGTGCTCCATATTCATTACATTATATTGTATGTATTAAAAGTACAATTCTTGCCAGCCTGTGCAGTTCTGAAGATGTAAGCCCCTGACACAGCCCTGTACAGAGCAGAGAAGACAGCAGATTTTCCATTGTCTGGTTGTCATAGTAACCGAGTTTCAGTTAGATTGTTGTCCAGCGAGTTTTACCTCTTCAACCCAACCTCAGGCATGCTGCAGCATACATACTATGGCATTTATTGTTTTTATTGTTAAACTAATATAATGCTTAGGTGCTTACACCTGCTTAGTCCTGGTTCAGGCATGTTTTTACTCTTGTTTTGACATTGTTTTGTCCTGAATGAGACCATATTTAGTCCTGATTTAGACCTTGTTTAGTCCTGGTTTGGATCTTTTTTATTCCTGGGTTAGATCTGGTTTATTCCCACTTTAGACCTGGTTTAGACCTTGTTTAGTTCTCATTTAGACCTGGTTTAGTTCTGGTTTAACCTCATTTGGTCATGGGTTTTGACTTGTTTCAGTGACGCTTTTGTCCTAGTTTAGGCCTAATTTTGTCCATATTTATGGACCTGCTTTTAGCTTAGCTGTTTTAGACCGGGTGGTTTATTTAGTGTTTATTTGTTATCTGTCAGTGTGCCCCATGGCAGCTGTGGCTACACAAGTAGCTTACCACCACCGGGTGTGACTGTGGAGTGAATGAATAATGTAATGTAAAGCGTCTTTGAGTCTTGAGAAAAGCGCTGTATAAAACTAATGTATAATTATTATTATTTATTTTCTGGTATAGCAGACAATAATTTTATTTATTTATTTTGCTTAATAAATCTTTTCATATTTATTAATGGTCTTTATGTAATTTTATTTTCCATCCATCCATCCATTTTCTTCCGCTTGTCCGAAACCGGGTCTCAGAGGCAGCAGTCTAAGCAGGGAACTTTGACCACCATTCATTTTAATTTGGAAATATCAGAATTGATGTGTTTTCTTAATTAGACCTACAAATATGTCACTATTATTTGCTATTCTCCCCACCTCTGCATAATAATAAAGTAAAACAAAGTAACACATTATATACTCTCTCTATATATATATACGTTTGACAGGTTTTAGCCGTGTGAGTCATAGAGTAAACAGTGAGGGCTTTTACCCCAGATGATGTGGTAGTTTCAGCTCAGGCACTTATCTTAATCAATACGTCACATCGCAGTCACTTTGGTTAATTAAAAATCTTTATGATAAATTTTGCTCTTGTCATGTATATGTAATGAATGGATGAAAGTATGTTGACTCATGCTGTGGGCGGGGCCTCTTTTCTCTTTGTTATCAGCTGTTGGAGCAAGAGGAGCAGGCAGAAGGCCACACTCCAGCCACACGAGCACACAGTAAGTACAGCACACACGCGCACACACAAGCACACACAAGCACACATGCGCACACACACACACACATGCACACACACGCACACACACACATATACTGGCTTAGGGCATCATTGGGGTCGCCACTATGTACCCCACCTTTTAAGGACAACAATTTCTTGTTTAAATCCACTCTTGAAGATAGTTGCCATTTACACTTTTACTGCATAAAGATTTGAACTAAGATCAGTTCTAAATATAACATTTTAATATATATATATATTAATAACCTTCCAATGCCAGTTAGTTTACCATTTTTGGATCCCCTGTATTTTACAGCTTTGAATTATATATTTTGGGTAAAATTAACTCAACGCTTGAAAATGAATTTTTTTGCCATTTTTGGTCAAAACAATATGTAGTTTCCAGTAGGCACATTTAATGGTTTACTGCATTTCAGTGATGACTCAGTTTTGACATACAGTACGTGTGATCCTGAGGATGTCTGATGACGATTTATGTTTGTGTATGACATTTCTGAACCAATATGTAGTGTCAAATTACAGTTAAATAAATGATGGTGTATGACACTCCTTCATGTATCTATCTATTGATGCAGAATACAGCATTATAAGCCCTAGCTTTCAGTCACTTTCAAAGCACGTGTGTATTTTTTCTTTTGATAAAAAATGTTGCACACAACTCTGCAATAGCCCAAATATTTACTGTCCAGAAATAAAAGTCACAAAAAAGTTACAGCTGCAGTAAAGCTGCAATGAAAGGTCGGTGTAGGTTTTCTCTGCATCTTTGACCTCTGTGACACGCTCTGTGACACGCTCTGTGACACGCTCTGTGACATGATCTGTGACACGCTCTGTGACACGATCTGTGACACGCTCTGTGACACACTCTGTTGCAGAGTTGTGTGTGAGCCTTTTTTATAAAAAGTGTGTTTTAAACATGTGCCTAAAAGTCAAGTCTGCCTGGGAACTCAAAATGCTATATTCTGCAGCAATAGGAATACACTCCAATTATGGTATGATACACCATAATTTATTTCAAACTTTGATTGGCATACCTATGTGATGTTTTTGTGATTATGCATACACTATCAAAACACACACACTTACACACAAACTTGCTTAAAGCTTTTTGGGGTCACCAATTCTGTACCCCACCTTTGAGGACAGCCCTTTCTGAATGGTTTAAAAGGATAATCACAGGAGGATTTTGTCATTGGAGCTCGCCAGTAAGACCAGTGAGACGTTTTTGAGGTTGTCAACTCTATCCTCAAGGACAACTATCAAGGACAACTCTTTTTTTTAATGATTGGGAGAGATTATGACCAGAAAAGCCAGCATGCACATACACACACAAATGTGAAGGAGCTGCTGCTCATAAACTGTCCTTTTTTCCACAGACTGAGAACCAGCCAAGATGTCAGACCAGCTGCAGAAGATTGTAGCCGAGAGGAAAGACATGGTGGAGAATATAATGGAGGTGTTTGAACAGGGAGCCGAGGTGGTGGCTAGTATTGCCGGGGACATCTTCCCTGTGTTTGCCATCGCAGCACCAATTGTTAGGCTGGCTCTAGACAACGTGGAGAGCAAAGAGGCTGCCTTGATGAAGGAGCAGTTCCAGAAGGTCCGCGACCACTTGGAGGGGGTCTCTGAGGAGCTCCAGAAGATCAATGAAGAGATAAAGAAGAGTGGTATGGACGCTAGGTACTTCTCAGTGGAGGAGAACATCACCAACCAGTTCAGGAAGTACATGGACATCCTTAACGCCAAGCCCAAGTTCAAAGAGACCAAGAAGAAGCTCTTCCTGGAGCATTTTGCTAAAACAGGTGGTGATAATAACCTCCACACTCTGTACAATGCCGTGACCGGACACAACATGAGCGGAGAGTCCGTGCTGGAGATCACCATGAACTATGAGGAGAAGAACCGTAGAGCCATGGAGGACTTCTGTGCTCGGATGAAGAAGTTGTTCTGTGTGGGGCTGATCTCTCTGCTTGGATACACCGCTCTAAAATACTGTGAAGATGAGGAAAACCTGCTCAAAGTGTGGAAAGAGAAGATGGAGACAGTTCAAGACAAAATGAACGCTGTCATTGAGGACTGCATCGTCAGTTTCCCCAAACTGGCTGAGCAGGATTCTTGCAGAATAGTCAGAGACCAGCCCGCTCTGAGCTGTCAGGAACTGGCTCAGGCCGTTCTGGACAAGCTGAAGACGAGGTATGACTGGGTGTACTGGTCTGTGCGGGTCTTTAAGCCCCCCAAGACCATAATTCCCACAAAAAAGGACTTCCACTGCCCCACGGGAAAAAGCCGCTTCACTGTACCCTGTTCTGATGACAAACTAAACGTGATGGTGTCTTACAGCTCATCCCCAGAGCCTGTGAACAAAGACCGTATCCGGGAGCTCATCCAAGGACAGAAGAAGAAGTCTGTGGTAGCCATGGCTGAGCTGCTCTTCAGTGAGCTGCCTGGAGACTGTGTGGTCCACACCATCAAGACCAAAGATCTAGCCTGCTGCTCCAGCTTCAGTGAGGAGCTGCATTTCTGGGAGGAGCATGAGAAAGTGTATGTGTGTGTGCACTCAGCCTAAAACAAGACCATAACAACACTAAAGTTGTGTCCACGCAAACCATTGATTTAGTGATATATAGTAAATTTACACTGATTGTCTGATCCAATAGCCTTAAAGGTGTCCGTAAGTTTCCTAAAGAACAAATGCTTAAAATTGACTAACTTACCCTATTCTTTGACATAAAGTAGGTTGTATGTAGTCTGTAGAGGCCAGAAGAGGGACTCAAGCAAAACTGGACTATTGGTCAAAGTGGTATCCCACAAAGTCTGATCTGATGTTCATTTGTTCTTTCCATCATAGAACAGGGCCAGGTAAAGCATTTATTAAGATTTTAAAAATGTATGGACTAAAAATACAGATTTAAGTGCACAGGGATTGAAATATATGTATAGTTAGTGAAGATTGTGTGAACAATTACGCATATACAAGGTTTTATAATAATACCAATAGTGCCTTTGTTTAGCTCACACTCAGTGTTTCATAATCATGTGTGGACCAGCAATATGAACTTTGAATGATAAAGTTTATTAACAACACAAGTGTTTTTCTCTCTTTAGTATGTTATGAAATATGTACATTCATATTTCATAACATACTAAGGAGAGATTGTTTATATCAAATGTTTTTCCTGACCAATTGGGTGGCTAATTGTACATTTTGTCTCATCATCCTGACATGCACTGACCCTTACATCACCTGTGTACCAATGATTGTTTTGCATATTTCATGAGTTTAGTGTTTTCCTGAATGTGATTTATAATGTAGGGGGCATGATTGACTGATTGATTGTTTTATTTTAAACATGTACATTTATTATCACAGTAAAATAAATCATATGAGATGATTATGTGATATTTTGTGTGTGTTGGATTATTCTCACAGACAGACTCATGTACATGCCCTATGGAGCTACTGCTGGTCTGGAGAGAGGGAGACGGAAGAGGAAACTCCCATCATGCACTGTAATTTAGTGGTTGTGGCTTTTCTATCTTTGGAGAGTAAACCCTCGGGACACTAAATGACAGATAATTTAGTCATGACTGGGCCACAGATGGTACAGTCTCAAGCTATTTCATATTTACACAAAATAAATACAGGCTAATTATAGTTATGTGGTAAATGATATTGAGCAGACATATTTACACATTACAGAGGAGAGTTTTCAGGGTTTCACAGCTTTTTTTCTTGGACATTCTTGGATATATAGCTTTGTGATAATAATGTGACATTTCTTTGTTTTGTCAAAAAAAAAAAAAAAACTTTAAAGAGAGTGTCTGGACATCTGGTTGATCTAAGTTCAAAGTGGCACAGTGGTTTAGTGGTTAGCACTGTTGGACCTGGCAGCGGATTCTGTGGAGTCTGCATGTTCTCCCTGTGTGTCTCCGGATCCTCTGGTTTCCCCCAAGAACCTAAAAAAAGCACATGAACAGCAAGGTTCATTCTGACTAATGCTGTCTCAAGCTCTGGAGATGGGTCAAATGCAGGGAACAAATGTCCCTATGGGAGTCACTTAAAAATGGCACAAGCCTTTACGTCCTGTTTACTTCATGAGACAAGTGGATGCGGGGAGAGACTGTCTTCTCTGAGCTTTTCCATTGATTGAGTGAATCTTCATGATGAGATATTTGGGACTCTTTTCACTGCAAGCGTAGGCACTATAGACCAGGGGTGGGCAAACTTTTTGACTCAAAGACCATATAGGGTTTAAAAATGTGCCAGCCGGATAAAATGGCAATATTTGCTAATTTAATAAAATTACCCACATGATCAAAATTTTCAATAAGGAAAGTAATATTAATAATAACTGAAAAAAATTATACAGTGATGAAATACAGATTGATGTGTTGGACCATCATGCTCAGAGCTCACTACAGTGGTCAGTTACACAAAGCCTGTTCTTTTACATGTGTATCTTATGTTTAGCATTTTTGTGCGTCTGCTACTATATTGGTCTCAGTACACTGCCACCCACTGGTTAGCTTTTGTAAGTGCAGAAAATGGTGGTCAAATTCAGGATGGTTGAATTTCAGCAAGAAGCCCAGGAGCTTTAACATCGGTCCTGTACGTCCACACCAGGTAAATAAAGGTTATAAAAAATTACTATTATTTAATTATTTAAATAAAAGCTTATGCATATGATTGCTTAGCTTTGTTGGCCATGTTGTTAGAAGAAAATGTACAATAAATCATTTTAAGATTTTAAGGCATATCAAAAGGTCACTTGGTATAACTCTTCAAGATATGGTGAAGTATAATAGACAGGCACGTTCTGTGATAAATAGGATCATGATCCAACAGGCTCCAGAGGCCTATCCCAGAGGGGCTCCAGAGGCCTGCTGTTTCCAAACCTGTCCCAGCTTCCAGTGGCCTGACCCACAGTCTCCAGAGGACTGCCCCCCATGTCCTCCAGATATCTGTCCCATTAGCTCCAGAGGTCTATACTAGAGAGGCTTCAGAAGCATTTCCCTTCAGCTCCAGTCTGTTCCATGTCCTCCAGAGGCCTGTCCCTTTAGCTCCAGAGGACTGTCCCATTTCCACCAGATATCTGTCCCTTTAGCTCCAGAGGTCTGTCCCACCATGGCTCAATAGGTGAAGTGATGTTTGTAATCAGACAGATATGATTTGCTCACACAGTCTGCATTGAGCGGAGTCTATCAGATGACTTGAGGAACGCAAGCAAACATCACGAGGCCTCGGTGCCATGGCCCGTCCAGTAGGACTGACTGTGGAGGACCGTGTTGTAGTGAGTGCGCAGGCCCAGCCTAGTGCTTGTTTGGGTCCAAATCACTAGGATTGTTTTAGTTGTTAAAAACACATTAGGGGAAGATGCTGTTTTACACCAATCTGCCTCACGATGAGCACCCCTGGACAGAATTGCCCCAAGAACTTTAGAAATACATATGTTTTTAGTTTGTTTTGTTTAGTTTTTTTGTCCTGTCAACACTACCTCCCACCAGCATCTGTCCTGTTAAAGTACTGCCCACATGGTGCTCTAATGGAGCGGTTCCCAAAGCGGGGGTCAGGACCCCACGGGGGGTTACAAACCTCTACTGGTGATTGCAAGATGATTGACAGAAATTATTTTTTGTTCATTTTTCTAATAAATTACATGTTAGTCAGAACGGAAGTGTATTTCAAAATAATCCATGCATTTAAACTGTGTGTTTATATACTGCAGGCCTATTTATGCCCTGTGCACAGTTGTATTTTTTAACTCTTTCTTTCTCCTAAGGCTTTCTTGCCATTATTTTGAGGGTCCCGTTCTGAAAGTTTTGGGAACCCCTGCTCTATTGGACAGACACACAGAGAAATGGTAGTCAGAGCATGTTGTGGGTACTTGAGACTATGGTCTGAACTGCATTTTCAAGAAATTAGCTCTAAATATCATAAATATAAAGAAACAGGCTTGTTCAGCTACATGTTAGTAAAGTCAGAGCCTGGTTAGAAAACATTAGTGAGTATACCAACGTCCAGATGGTTTACTCAACGTACCGATTAGCATCAAATATTAGCATTGAGCTAAAAGCTAAATGAGATTGTCATTCAAGCCATTAAACTCCTTACTTATTTTTGTGAATGCTAATCTTGTGCCATGCTGCGTGCCCATCTTAGTTCAATATAACAATGAGAATCAGGCCTGTTTTGCTCTCAGGCTGTTTGTGAATCTTTATCTGATGCGTCTTCCACAGAATCACTCATCTGTATTTGTTATTGTTTTATTGTGAGCCAGGATACAGTCCCATGTTGTTCGTGTACATTCCTGACAGGTGACAGTGGAATGTGAAGACACCACCTCCACACACCTCCGCCACCATGTCCTGCTCATACCACCGTTCAACAACACACAAGCCCAGGCACGTACCACACACAGCACACTCTTTGGGACATACCTTACACATTTTTAAGTTCATTTGAATGCAATGTTTATTATATAATATTTTTCCTTTTATACATATATATTTGATACACCAAATTGAATTTTTGTTTATTTTTATTTTAGTCATCTAATAGAATGCAACAGTGCCTGCCAACCTCTGGTTCTGGAAGTAAAAATCCCATACATTTTTGCCACAGACTTAGAAAAATCCATATATTCAGAGTTTAAAAGATTGATGGAGGCTAATCAGCTATGTGGTAACTCAGGATCATAGCGGCAATATTTTCAGCAAAAAGAAATCATTTTAAAAACTCAGTGAAATACAACATTCAGATACGCTTTTAGATTTAACATTTTGGCGTTATGAATGTGAGTTACCACCTTTTAAACTCTTATTTTTTTTATTTATTTATTTTTAAAATCTATGGCAAAAATGTATTGTATTTTTACTTCCGGAACCAGAGGTGGCCGGGCACTGTTGCGCTCTATTGAAATCTTTGACAACCCACAACTGCGTCCCGACACAGTGTTTAAGAACCACTGCCCTATAGAGGGGCAAATTGTTATTATTATCGTTTTTTTTTTTTTTTTTTACCAAACTTTGTACAAGAACCACAGAATGGCAACCACACTTTTGTCAGATTGTCCCAGGGCAGCTTTGGCTATACAGAAGTAGCTTACCACCACCGAGCGTAACTGTGGATTGAAAGAATAATGCAATCTGTAAAGCGCTTTGAGTGGCCAGAAAAGATTTTAAAATCTTATATTAAAACGGAACACTTGACCCCTTGTCCACCTGATCCACGGTACTGATGCAAAAGGAATGGTCTGTGTAGTGTCAACTGTGCTCAATAATTGCTCAGAGAGTCTTGTGGTAAGTTGAGAAACACTGAATAAAATCTGATTTCTTTGTTACTTCTTCCCCACAGACTGCTCAGGGGCTGTCGCGGACCACTAGTGACCCTCAGACCACAGATTGAGAAACACTGTTCGAGACAATAGGTGTCCAGATGTCCCACTTCGCTTAGAATGCAAATCATTTTCAGCTCAAATCCAGCATCCCACAAAATGAGACACTGACTTATACCACCAGTCACGTATACCTCCATTCAAGCAGCAGGCTAAAGGCGACATAAAGAGAGTCTGATTGAATCTGGTTTCTCTGAGCAAGAAGATACTATTCATGAACTTTCTATTATATGTGATTCTTCCTCGTTCACTACTTATTACTTTCTGTGGAATGTAACATGTAAAAAAACTTAAATGTGTAAGTTTCCTAAAATAATTTTAAAAAGATTAAATTTAATCTGACCCTGGTCTATGATGTAAAGCAGGTCAAATAAGAGTGTGTGGGTTACCACTTCATCCAAAAGTAGTGGAGTTTTACTTTAGTCCCCCCCCCCCCCGACCTCTACAGACTCTGTTGTGGGGGAAGATGATCCTTTCCACTGGTGAATCAGGAATTACGAGTGCCTTGTGTTGAAGTGCTTTTGTGGTCTTAGCCAAATGAAACATGGCAAACACAAAGTTGATTTGCTCCTGGATTAATTCATCTGCTTCTACATCTACCTACAGCTGTCATATATTTGTAAATGACGCAAAATGGAAATACAGGCAACATTAAAATTGTATATGTGCTACATAATTGTGTGGCATACTTTCAATTTCAAAATAAAATTGTTTAATAGCCAATCATCTTAATAAATTCTGATTTCACGATTATTTCTTACCTCTCACCATGTTGTAAGGTCAAATCCGACTTCATCTCAGGCACTCGGATATCAAAATCTCTGAGTTCTCAAATAGAAACTTCGAGAAGAGGGGGAATTAATGTGTAGAAATGACCATAATTCCCATAGCACATAAAGGCAGCATACAGAACGTCTACTTTTTATTTTTCTTTAGAACACTTGCAGACTACCCCCTTTAATTAAAATTCGGATGTATTTTCACTCTAGAGTACATTTTGGAGTACATTTTTAAATGGCTTTGGTTTGAAGTTATTTTGGTTTTGGCTGTAGCCTCCCTGTAAATAGGCAATGCCTAAATATGTTTCAAAACTTTACAGTATGAAGTATTAGAGAAAATGAAGTGCCACCATCAGGTTTAATTAAAATCACCACTGTAAAATATATTTCTGTCTAATCTATGTCAAATACTTTCATTGTATCTGCAAAGTTCTAAATAATGGCCTACAAAGAAATCAAACAATGGCTCTCCCAGATGCTGTACCTGTCCACAGGTATGTCACACAGAGACATACCTGTGGTCTAACCTTAACCTGCACATTTGGTGTTTCACAATAGGTTCAACATGAACCAACACATACCTGAAAGCACCTGCTGGCATCATTTTACAATGGCAGCTGTCTTATTAGCCTTTTTGTAACCTAAACAATAGTACATTTCATTTTTTTATAAGGAAAGTACAACTATATTTGCAACCACAGATTCATGACATCTAATGTTAATCAACATCAAACAACTAGGCCTATGCTGTCGTCCCCGACAGCAAGGTGTATATCGGCAAAACGGCCCCATATGTCACCAACGGGCACCTTCAGACATTGTGTAATTTCTAAGGGTTTTAATATTGTTAACGATTCAATTAAAAGGCCCCCCAAACCATGACAAACATGGGAAGGGTCTATTTGACTTTTTTGATTTGTCTGGATGTTTGTGAAGAATATTTTTGCCAAATTTTGAAAATT
>JAVQKC010115600.1:0-10475 GCA_036025475.1 Philypnodon macrostomus
AAAGACCTGATATAAATAATATATTTTTTAAGTTACACACATATAATATATTTATATATATATATATATATATATATATATATATATATACTAAATAAATATCACTAAATAACAACAAAATAAGTACTCAAAAAGGTCTGAACCAGTTCTAAACCAGGTTTAAACCAGGTCTAAATCAGGACTAAATCAGGATGAGGTCTAAACTAGGTATAAACTAAGTCCAAAACAGGGCTAATCCAAGATTAAAAAGTGTTTATATAACAGTAGTCCACATATCAAATGTAACCAGTGGTGCAACAAGTATCTTATACAGCTCATATACTGGCTTCTACTGACTCTAGTTCAGAACATCTCAAGGTCACCATTTGTTTATTTATTTATTTTTATTTGTGTTTATTTGAAGAGGACAGTGCACATTAATGAACACTTTGTACATTTTCATGACATTGTGTAAATATGCCAGATTTAGCTAGAAGCTACTTTCCATCCGTAGTCCTCAAACATTTAAAGACAACAACATGACAAACAATAACAAAAAGCATTTACAATATATACAGAACAATACATTACATTGTACACATTAAACCTCACCTATGTCTTTTTTAAAAGCAACATGGGTAGAACCCTCTCGTATAGTTGTTGGAAGACTATTCCAGTTCATACAACCCTTAACAGAAATGGTGTTTTGTTGCAGTTCTTCTAAATGGCCCCTCACAGTCCCCTCTGGAAGCAGATCTAGTCCTGAGGTTACTTTCTCTACGTTTAATAAAGTCCTCCAGGGGAAGAGGGGCTAGGCCATTGAGGGATTTATAGATGAGGCAAGCGAGTTTAAACGTTTTAAAATGAAAAGTTTAGCACATTGTTTTTTTGAATCGCCATTTTTATGATTGTTCACTTAATTTTAACACTTGTTTAATTGATAGTTTGCATAATTGGAAATGTGTAACAACTTTAAACATCAAAACTTAAAGGAAATTTACCAAGTAGTCCTCTACACTGTGGCATTGGACTTAAATACGTTCTGTACAAGTCACCAGCAACTTTGTAGCACCCCCACCAACCAAGGTTTTAAAAATGGTTTAATCAAATACAAGTGCAAGGGAATTATTTAGCCTCAATAGCCTTTTCTGCTTAAATACTATTTTGTCACACTCAGCACCATATAGTGTCATGGATCCCTCCTACCTCTACAGCTCATATATGAATATGTATTCTGCTTCCACAATGTTTAAACATTGATATATGTGAATACACAATGAAGAAACATATTTACCATGTATATGTTTAGTTACATGCCAACATTTTCCAAATTTCCCATGTAAATTGAAGCTTCACGAGCTGTAGAAGTATGTGAGTGCTGTTGGTCGGGGGGCATTTAAAAGACAGACGCTGCAAAGGGAATTGGAGACAGATATGAAGAGAAATGAAGTGAGAAAGAGGTGGACGTGGGGATAGGGGGTGCAGGTTTCAAATCAAGTATTTGTCACACTGCCGTAGGAACGAGATTGAAAAAGGAGTGGCCGAGTCTCATATAAAGCTTTCTCATTATCTTCAAATGCAGATGCTTCAGGATTCTTAACAACAACTTGGCTTTGTTCCTTGCTATACTGAATTCTTCATTCTAGATGTCCGTGCATACCTTCTTCTAGGGCTGCGCACGATTTTCCATTCAACAGAAGGTTACACTCAGTAATTGTACAATCTATATGTGGCTAGATAAAATTAAGAATCATCTAATTTAGTTTTGATTTCGGTCCTGAGTTCACTCTAGATTTGAATTCTTGCTTGATCATGGTTTAGCTCTGGTTTGGGTCTGATCTAGCATTTACATCCAGCTTTGTAAATCCATAATCTTCTATTTATAAATGTAGTTGTATCACGGATCATACTCAGATACAACCAGTTATATCACAATGGTCACCATAGTTATATATTTTTTCTATATCTATTTAATGCAGAGCTTTCTTCTTATAAGTACATTTCTTGCATCTCTTGTTGCTCTTGCTCAGCCCTCTCATCATGAACCCTCTCTTTCTCCCCACAGGCACGTCTATAATCCAGGTGACAGCCACAGATGCTGATGACCCGACATATGGGAACAGTGCCAAGCTCGTGTACACGCTGGTGCAGGGCCAGCAGTACTTTTCTGTGGATCCTCAGACAGGTAAGATTGTGTGTGTGCATTTGTGCATTTGTGTGAAATGGCGCATTTATTACTGGCATGGGTTTAAAAGATGTGCAGATGTCCAAATGCAAATATGCACACCGTGATTGAAAGAAAACACACTAAAGATATTCAGGAGTAAACCTTCATGTAGTGAAAATCAAAGCAAGACGCATTAGCTGAGGAGGGGCATTACTAATAATGTTTTTACTGGTGTGCAGGGTAAGGGCCTTTCACGTTTATACAGATACAATGAGGTGTGAAAACTAGAAACAGCACAACACTAATTAGAAGAAGTCACATTTTTGGTATGGTCGCTTCCTGTGTTAAACTTACATCCTGTGGCTTTCTGGAGCGGTGCACAAGTCAGCATTTCTACATGTGTATCTGACAACAAACACGTCGTCTAAACAGGCCTTAATGTAGTGTATGAACATGTGATCTTAGCTTAGATGTCTTAGCTAAAAAAATCCTGCATCCAGTCAGGTATGCAAATTGAAAAACTAGTCATAATATCGGCGAAACAGCGATATTATGGCATCACGTTGGTCCGCATCCGCAGATCCTACGTGTGAACGCGATAACTCAAAAATGAATTGGCGGATCAGTTACAACTTTTGCACGCAGGTATATATCATGAAGATGCTGAGCCTGATTGAGTTTGGTATTTCTACGATTAATGACAATAAATGAATGAATTAATTTAATATAACTTTCTTAGATATGATGCATTGAACTTGTAAGCTACTGCCTAAATAGAAGATGTGAACTGACACATACCAGTCACAAGGGCAGGAAAGTGGTGCAGTTCTTTTAACAGGTGCAAATCCAGAACAGTGACACAGTGTTGCTACAACAACCTATTTAAATGCACAAATACAGTCAAGATGCCCCCAATATGTCTATAGACTGTGTCACTTTTACTGCCCTATATGCAACAAGTACACATCTCTATTCACTCAGAAAAAAACAAAATACCAAAAAGCTTTATAGTCTTGCTCCTGGCTCTAGATCAGTGGTGTCCAAACTATGGCTCAGGGTCCAAATGTGGCCCGCAGAGCAATTGTTTGTGGCCCTCAGGCTTTACCTCTCAATTGGCCCAAATTGTCTTTTTACTGTATGAGACTCTACATAATCAAATGCTCTTTTTTAGTTGGATGTTTTTCACTTTTCTCTGCCGTTATAATATAAGCCAGAAGATATGTGGCCAGTAAACGGCTACAACCGAAGGGGACTTTTAAAGTGAAGTGAAACTGGTCACTTCAGAGAGTGGCCCTCCTCGGTGTTACTTTTTGACAATGCGGCCCTTAGTGAACAAAGTTTGTGCACCCCTGCTCTAGATGATCCACTGGTTTTCCTTTGGCCCATTACTGGCCTTTCCTCAAGTTTGGCTCTTGATGTTGCATGTGCATTAAAATGTTAAACCAAATATGGATTCGTTAGAACAAGCCCTTTAATTATGAGTCCAGACATCCCTTGTTTCCTCTTTAGTCTGGTTCATTTCACTAGACGGCACACATGTGTTCACGCTGACAGGGCCTTTACACCATGCTGAAAAAAGGAGAAAAAACTGACGCATCCCCAGCAGCCTAATATTATTATTTCTGGCGGAAGTTGAAAACCAAAAGACGTTTTGTGAACTATATTACACTGAGCCGATTACAGAGGACTCAAAGGACCCACTGATGCCTGTGTAGTGCGTGTCACCCAAGGGCAAGAATGAAGGATCATTTCTTTTATTCATTTTATTCTCTAAATTTATTATGATGAGTTATTTCAGCATTACTACACCTTTGTGGGAAATCACGGCTGAATTGATTTGTAGTTGTCGAGGGTTTTAGATTGACAGGGCACATACAACACTGCTTAAGAGTGTTTTATTCTTCATGTGGGCGAAAGTGCACCCACATGGGTCAAGATAGCCATCACATGCGGCTGTGCTTGTTGAATGTCAGTGTTTGATAATTGATTCCTCTGACGTGTATGGACTTCACTTGCCAAAGATTGCTGTGGTGGGTTTCAAATGCTAAGTAGAAAAATATAAGCTTAATTTTACACTCTGAGCATTGGCTGCGGGACTCTTTTCATAATCTATATATATTCTGGCTGGTGGCTGAGCTTCCTAATGTGGCATTCACACTGGACACGCTTGAAGCGGGGAAAAAACTGCGTCTATTGCATCTAGTTGGTCGCTAGTACATATGAAGACAACTCACTTCTAACGCCAGCCGAAATTCACTCGCTTCTGATGGCTGTCTGTCAAAAGGGCTGCCTACAGCTGACAATCTGCACTAAAAAAGAGCAGGACTAAACCAGGACTAAAGCAGGACTACAGAGGACGAGGACTCTGATAGCAGGGGTTTAGACAGGGGCGTGAGGGGGCGAGGACTAAACCAGGACTAAACCAGGTCAAAATAAATCATAAAGTTCCTCAGCCAGTCCTGTTGATAATCTCATCATGTTTGTATTTCTATGATCTTTGATGATGTTTGGTGCTTTATGTGATACGTGAGTCAGCCTCGAAAGGAAGATTCCCGCTTCAGATCGTGCAAGTCACACAAAAACACTGGCCCAGTCACAAGTAACCATCTAATTACTCACTACAGTATCTCAGGAGAATCTGACATAGATCCATTTACTATTCCTGTCTCTATAAACCAGGAATACTGTAAGCTCACATCCGGTGTGAATGCGAGGTTTGAGTAATTATGTATCCTGAGAGCACATTCTCAGGAGCTGAAAACACTCAATCCTCACTTTTTAAACAGATAGTTGAAGAAACCCCATGTTTCCACTGTTTCCCACTGTTTGCATTGGCTGTAGTGGTGAATTATGTAAGACCGCCAGGGAGATAGCGGGCCATGGGACATGCACCTAAACTGAGTCTTAAAAAGAAACTGTACACTCTGGGACAGGAACATTAGCACATGCATTCAGTTAGTTACCATTAAAAATGTCAACCTGTATGTTAGTATTCAAAACAGGCTTGTCTGACTCACCTTGAGCGGCCCAGTCATCCAAGACGCTTGTTATAGCTGGTGTTGGTAGGAGCTCTGTTTTATATGAGCTATCCAGTCACATATAACAGAATCAGATCATTTGCCATTATAGGACGTGATTAATATTGAACGTGTGTTTGCGATGCATTTAAGTGTTGTTAAAATGTCAGATATAGAAGTGCATTTTCTGCTCCGTCAGCATATCTTATGTTCTGCATGTTATTTATGCTTTCCATATTCTCCAATGACACATTATAAAGATGGAATAATCCAATTTCCTCCCTTTTAGTTTGATTGAAGGATTGTATTGATTATAAAAAGGAAGTGTAAAAACCAATGCGTGTACTCCAGCGTTTTGAATAGGTCCTGATCCTAAAATCTTGACCACTGGCTACCATAGAGTAGACTGTAGCAATGTAGACATGCTGCACTTCAATAAAACGTCACTTCCAGTGTTAAGCTTGTCCCATAAAATACAATTACAGTGCTTTGAAGCTCTAAAAAAATACATGCAATAAAGATCTACAGTATGGCTCAGGGTTATAGAAGAATGTGTTTGTTTCTCTGGCTTCAGCTGGACTTTGAGTTATGTACTGTCACCATCTGACAGCATCTGAGTGACTCAGAAATGTCAGAATAACTGTCACTTCAAGCCATCAAGTCCTCGGCACTATGACAGCATGCTTTGACAATGTCCAATACATTAATATAAAAGAAATCCAAAGCCAAAAAGAAGGTCAAGAAAGAGCCCTATCTTTCAAAACCGACTAAAAACACTCATGGTTAAAATAGAAAAATAGCAGTCGAACCAAATAACACAGCATCTATCATTCAAAGTAATTAACGCTCCACTTCAAATCATTTCTGAAATGTTCTTGACTATTAATTGGTGAGAAGAAAGAACAGAATGTCCAATAAATGTAAGATTAGTTGTTGGATCTTTGCTGGTCCTATTGCCATATACATGTTGGTGTCATGTCTGAGGTTATTCACTTACCACCATCTGTGTGTGACTGTAAAGTCAACGAATAATGGACCTGTATAGCACTTTAAGCCATACAAAGTTCTATAAAACTCTAAAGGACTGTTGTATCTGAAGTTTCAAGATAGTGCATGCTGTTTGAGGACATGAAATAGCCTCTATACTTGGCTGGATATAGTGTCCACGATGAATCCAGAGGTGCTAATTCTCACATATTTTGTCTGCAATGCTGTGTGGGTGCTGTACTTTTGTAGAAGTTGCAGATTTGGCCAGTGTTGATTAACCAGCTGGCCTTGTTCAGGACAGTTTATATTTTCTTTATTGCAATATTGTGCTCGAGGAATCCTGACTTCATTCCAGACTGTATAATATTTCCCAAAGGCTTATCAAGAATTCTGTTTAGATCCACAGACTTCTAATACATTGTTGGTGCTAAAAGGTGAGAGTTTGTATCAGTGCCTCTATCTAAACTTGTCTTGTGTTTTGTGTTTGTATAGTATATGATGCACTTTTGTTTGTGCTCTTTTGTGATGCGCTGGCTGGGATCCCAGTGCCCAGGCATCTCTTTGTTCCATCAACACAGCCGGCCAGACAGTGTATTGTGTATGCCAGGGAGTTCAGTGCCTGGTAATCACTAAGTCATAAATATTGATCAAAAATCCCTTTCAGCCCCTCGCAGATATATAATGTCATTTGGTGCCATTTCACGTTGGAGAAAACAGACTTTTCTTACTTGATATTCTAACGCAGCGCTCTGGTCTTTAGGTATTCTGCGTACGGCTGTTCCTGACATGGACCGGGAGACCCAGGACCAGTATTTAGTGGTGCTTCAGGCAAAGGACATGGGCGGACACCTGGGAGGATTATCTGGGACCACGACCGTCACTGTGAGGCTGACTGATGTGAATGACAGCCCTCCACGCTTCACACAGAGTAAGTGACACTGTAAAACATTTGACCCTTTCAAAGTTTGTAAACAGAAAGTTCTGAATTCTGGAATGAAAGCAACTGGAGGCAAGACCGTAATATGTTTTCAATGGAGAAATTAGAATTAGCCTCAAAATATTGCAAATTAAGATGGTTTTGACAAATGACATCCACTCTGCCACATGTAGGTAATGTCAGAGCCTGGTTTGGAAACATTAGTGAATGTACCTCACATTGTATGTTTTTATAATGTACACATTAGTAACAGTTAGACTTTTGGCTTCTTGTTTTTTAGGTTTTACTGGATAAGTCCTTACAGAAATGTAGATTTTCTTTTGTATGCTCAGAATTATTCTATCCCTCACCACAAACACTACTGTTTTGTAAAGTTAACTCACTTTTGCTCCAGTCGCCTCCATTCTGGAACTTTGAACATTCCATACGACATACATTGTAAAGGGTCTATATCTTCCAATTGAAGTTGATATACTGTGTGTAGGAATGTATTTTCAAACTTCAGTCCCAGTTGTAATACACAGCAGCAGTACTTTCAAAAGTTTGATTTAAGGTTTCAACTCATTACCATACAACCTTGTCAGTGAATCATTTCCCCGTTTGTGTTTACACTATTCTTAGTTCTTGGGGTTTTTAAATATAAGAAAACCTTGCTACAGTATTTGGTGCTGAACTACTGAACCATATCCACAAAAGCACTATGCAAGTTCAATGAATTTTTGGCAAAATAAAAATAGACTGGTTCATCTCTTATCACAGTTTTTGTTTATCATTATTATTAAGAAGCTTGACACGTAAGACTTGGCTCAGGGAATAGCATAAACAGAGTGTTTGTTTTGCACCAGAGGCACAAGACTTTTTGACCTGCAGGTCCTGTCAGGATTTCCTCAGCAGCGGAGGCTCCTGCAGGGCTGCCTCATCAAACATGCAGTCATGGATTACGCATATCTCCACCATGATGGATTGCCTACAGTACTCAACAGTCACATCTCCACTTAATACAGCTATGTCTTTAAGATGATGGGACTTTGTTTGCAATACTGGAGTTATTAAGGGTAATAGAAAATGTCCACCTTGCCTTTGCTGTGGGACTTATACTGTTGATAAAGGTAATTAAATTAGCCTTAGGATTTAGTCTACTGTTGCAGGACTTAAACCACATTAGCCTGTCCGATAAAAGCCTGTGATGATTTTATAATCAGTTTAGCTAGTCTTATTGTCTCACTCAGGTAATGTGTTGACGTACTTCCCCCCTGTTGAATGTTAAACGTAACATGAATATGTAAGAAAAATGTGCAGAAAGGCAGCAACTGGTATGTGGAAGAAAAGACAGATGTGCACACAAGTGGAATGGTGCAAATATGTCTCAACAACATACATCTGAGCGGCAGTGACGTTTCCAGCACAATTGTATTATTGTTGTCGTAACTATCTTTTTAGGGCTTAGAGGAAGCACTTTCTCAAATGACAAGCTCAGTGAACGATTTTATTTTTGATGTGAAGTCAACCATTTTATTTGCAACAGTAAAAAGAATCAGGTGGACATATTTAGCTCCATTTTTGACAGTAAACCCCAGAAATGTAGGTAATGATGACCTGTGGTGCACAGTTTGTTGGTTATGTCGAGATCCCATCAAAGCAGTTTAGGATTGAGATGCTGCAGGGCTGCGGGGCTTCTTGAGGCAGAAATGGACTCATTCCGATGTTTCTGAAAGATAAGGGGCCTCAAAGTGCAAAAGGCCGCTTTGAAAACTCTTTAAGTCAACCAGGCCACGCTGCTTTTATTATCTACCTATGTACACTGTTCAACCAACATTATACAGTATTCTATTGGTTTAAAATTCAAAACCATATCATTTTAATCAGCAAATGGCTTCTATTCTATAACATCCATATAGCTATAGTGTGCTTATCCCATCAGGCATTGTACCTCCCCATAATGTTTTAATCATTCTTTCTTACACTATTTTCATTCTTGCGATGTGCCTTGGTCACTGGACCCTGCCGTGTCTGATCTTCACTGCACTCTTAGTATTGATTCAGTGAACAGCTGATATTTTTTGGAAATAAAATATAGTATAGTATGTCATGTTAAAAACCTACAGTATGTGTTATAATTATGAAGATCTGGTGAAGAAGGTTCAGACACATATACTCTCTTTCCTCATCATCACAGTGTGAACATTTAGAGCACATTAGAAGCAATGGTACATTCTATAATGGTAAAATCTTATGCCTGGTGTATATCTCCAATTACAAACGATAGAACAAGGCAGGTCATGTCTCCCCAAACCATTGGCTAAATGCTCAGTGTATTGACCATCCAAATTATAATTCCTCTATTGTATTGCCTTGTTTCCTGCTCTTCATGGACAGTGAACACCATCAAAGCCACCCCGCCACTCATCTCACGTCTGCTCCAAGGCTTTTAAAACAACACCCTGAAAATAATCCAGACACTGCTATCCAAGGTCAGCAGCGTGTGTTCCTCGTGCCATTTACCAGAGAGAGAGGCTTACACCAGAGCCAAGTATTAACTACTATATCATAATGGAGGAAGAAAAAATATCAAGTCCTCCATTGTGGGCTTGAGTGTCCTAGTATTTCTGCGCTCTCCGAAACATGAATCCAGGAACATAAGTGGGTTTGTGGTGTGTGGTTTGAATGCTGTCAGGGGATTTTTATGCCCGGAGGAGACACTAAAGCAGAGGGAAACTAGGCTAGTGCACATTTTGTAGTTATTTTTTGGTTAAACGATGAGAACTAAAAGTGGGATGTTTTCAGAGAACTCGCTGGCAAACACACCACTATAACCACACTTTCCTCCGGGTCTCATTATCAAATGCCCTACACCGCATGCCAAATATTTCTGGACAGCACAATGGAATTTTGGGTTTATTGTCTGTTCAAATCCATGCGGTGACGGAGCGGTTAGTTTTCCTGCCTCCAAATAAAGAGCTTGTGGCTTCAACCCTTTGGCAGGCCGACACAATCTGGGTGAAGTCTGCATGTCCTCCCTGTGTTACAATAAGTTCTCTCCAGGTTCTCTTCCTTCCTCCTTTGGAGAATTGAAACTCTAAATTCCCTCTGTAGTGATGGATGGTGAGAATGAATGTTTTCTGTGACTGTATGTCTCTGTGTCAACCCTGCAACTTACTGGCCAATGTCCAGGGTGTGCTCTGCTTAAGGCCCATATGTTCCAGTCTCCTGTGACCACTAGGAGGAAGCGTAAGAAGCAGAATGAATGTTCACAAACATATGAAGCTTATGCGCAAATTCAACTGGAAGACTACCGGTAGCTGCTGCATCAACCGCTCCACCTATCACCTGGAGCTCCTCCCAGCTCTCCACCAGCCGCACCTCTACCTCAGCCTATCCCCGCTCAGCC
>JAVQKC010115602.1:0-10934 GCA_036025475.1 Philypnodon macrostomus
ACTTACTTTGGCAGAGAGCAATGAAACTTGGTACAGTGATTCTCCACAGTGTACCCAACATAAAATATTATTATGACCCCACCCTACAACAAACAGGAAGTCAGCCATTTTGGATTAAAATTGGGAGGTCAGGTATGTGACAGCCTCTAACTTGCACATACTTTGTCCGATTAGGTTCAAACCTTAAAACACTTAATTACCTCCCGGCCCTGAACACATCTGACTAATATGATGGTGCCCACTATAGACTGAAAGTTTTCAAATTTAGCAAAAACATTCTTCACAAACATCCAGACAAATCAAAAAAGTCAAATAGACCCTTCCCATGTTTGTCATGGTTTGGGGGTGGGGCCTCTTCATTGCTTGTTAACAATATAAAAACCCTTAGAAATCACACAATGTCTGATTAAGGTGCCCGTTGGTGCCAGTTGTGGCAGACATATGGGTTTTTTTCGCCAATTTACACAGCACAGGCCTATATAGCTAGACCAGTGATTCCCAAACTAGGGAGTCTGCAAGGGTTTATAGTTACTAGTGTAGCTTCTAATTTTTTCAAGTTTTGTATTTTGACAGAAGATTTGGGGGCCACGGACAATTTTCGGGCACTCTTGACTTTGGGAATGGCTGATCTAGACATTTTAGTAGATAACATATTGGTGAAGTGTTTTGTTGACATGACATCAAATGTATGTGTACATGTAAATGGAATGTCCTATTCATAGAGGTGTGAAATACCTCAATGTAAAAGTAAGTAAAGTAAGGATATAAAGTAACTGACTCTTAGTGTTATGTCAGATTATTTGTTTTATTTTATTGCAATAGGACAAATATAAGGATTTTGATATTTTCAAAAGATAAACTAAAAAATGTAATAATATTTTTTTAAGGAACAAAATTTCCACATCATGACATTTTTCACATAAAGTTATTCTTACATGACACACCGAGGTGGGTAAAAATACTCTTACTCTTTCTAGATTTCCAAGATTTTACTTTGAAAAAGTAATTAGCAGTTGTTAGGTTAGGGTTAGGTTACATTGTGCTGTGCCTGTAGGGAAATGTGTCCTCTGCATTTGACCCATCCCTCACTGTTGCTGGGGCAACCTGTCAGGTGCAGTGGGCAGCCGCCGTACAGTGCCCAGGGAACCATCTCCAGATCTTCAGCCAGGATCTTAGTCACGATATACCTAGCTGGAGGATTAACTTAATCTCCATGTTTTGGGTTGATGGGGGGAAACCGGAGTACACTGAGGTAACCCAACCAAAACCAGAACCTTCTTGCTGTGTGACGACCGTGCCAGCAAATGCCAAAATTAAATTGACTGTAACACTGATAAAACAATTGCACATTTGTTTTTAGACTGGTACCACTCACAGGAAATATAGCAAAATCTACACAGACTCTGACTCAGTTTTAATATTTTTGTTCAGTTATTTACGTTCTTCTTCCAGAACACTTTACACTATGCCAATGCTGTGTCATCACAATAACCACAGTTAGTATCTGGAAAACAAATAGAGGATTAGAAAGTCAAGACCTTAAACAAAAATGTTCTCAAACAATTTCTATCGCTGTGCCATTGAAAGTCTTCTTCTTAGCTTTATAATGGTGTGGTTTCGTAATCTAACTGCCAAATAAAGGAAAGCTTTAAACAAAGTTGTGCGTTCTGCTCAAAGGACAATAGGCGACAATAGTGAGTTGCTGGTCCTGAAGGACAGCTTTAAAAACAGACTTCTTTCCCGGGCTGATCATTACTGATCATTAATACTACCTACTCATCTGGCTAAGGATATATTTGAGCCCCTTCCATCAGGGAAACACTATTGTTCCGTCAAATGTACTAAATCTCGCCATTTAAACTACTTTTTCCACAGGCGGTGATGGTTTTGAATAATGCACCTTAACTAAACTGATCTCTGACAAGCACTTCATTATATTTATTCGCTTCTATTGTTTACTTTATTATTACTAGTCTTTAATAGTTTTTAAATGGACTGGTTTTATGAGTCTATGTTCTTTATGTATGTTTTATGTCTTGTCTAATGAATGTTGACAGTACATTGAGCTCTTGCAACTGTTTTCCAATGGGTTTTTTTTCCCACTGCAAATAACGACAAATAAATTGAACCTTGAACAAATAAAAATGGAACTTACAAGAAGGAAAACAATGGACACACACAACTTACTATGGCCATTTAAACATACATTTCTTGATTGTGTTGAATTTACTGTACAAATTTGAACATTGTCTATGTAATGCGTATATGGATTTGAATCTTGTATTGTTTTGGGGGTTTTCTTTTTTAGTAAAAATGTATAATACAAAAAATAAAATGTAATTAATTAAGTCTAGTGTATCTAATTTATGTGGCCCTCCAGCAACATGACAACACTACAAATGGTGCCTGCCAGATTTGAGTTTTTGACTATTGCTCTGGAGTCAAAAGCGGACCTACATAGGGGTCGGCCATGAGGTCAAATTAAAATATCACGATTTTAATAAGATCGAGATCACGATTTCAATTTTATCGGGTCTTTGTCTTACACAGAAGCCTGCTGAGAGAGAAACGGCGTATTATAGGCAAACATAGTCTGACGCACGTATAGCTCGTTGAGCAAAAACACTGCATGTATTGTTACTCAAGAGAGGCGTTCACATAGAAAATAGTGTTTATATTCTGTTCATTTACTACCCCCTAGTGGCAAGATATGAGTTAGGTTTGTTTTTCTCACAAAACTGTCAATTCTTGCCAGTGGTTTTTCGAAGCCTTGGAGTATCTTTGTCTGTAAGTTATCTAATGTTATGGTATTGTTTTGATGAGAAGTATTTGAGTTTTGTTATGTCAGCAATTTATAAATGCTGTATTAGCTGCAACTTAGCTTCATGAGATGCTAGCTGTCTTACTAGCTATGGGTAAATGCTAGGCTATTACAATTTAATACAATCCAAAGCCAATACGTTCCTATGACCTGTGTGAACAGAAATGCAGTCCTATAAGTTAAATCTGAGACATGTTTTGGTTGAGATGTCATAAGGTATATGCAAATTTTCGAACAATTCATGTATTTATTTTTCAGTTTTACATAAAAAATGGCCGCAGCAGTGGTGCAGTGGGTGGATGCTCGCCCTTCAACCGGAGGGTCGGTGGTTCGAGTCCAAGCGGATGAAAATGGATGGATGGACATAAAAGATGATAGCACTTTCAGCAGCTTGAAGTCTTTTTTGTTCACTGCACCTTTCCCTGTGTCACTCAAAGCTCAAAATGACACTAAAGACATATTTTCTGACCATGGCATAAGTAGGCAGAGGACACGCAAAATGGGTCTGAATACAGGGAAGACATGTAAGGTTCCTCTGAGCAGAAATCAAACACAAAATAAAAGCTTCATTGTGTTCCAGCACCATAACTTTTTTGTGGCAGGGTCAGAAAAAGGATATAGTTTTCAGATATTTACTGAACAAGTAATAGTGCACACAATGAAGTTTATGTTTTGAATGTGAAGCCACTATCTTCATATCACGATTTGATTTTGTTTTATTGCCATATTCACACCCTTAGACCTACATCATTCCATTCCCCTTGAACCTCCTCTCAGATCAGATAATTATTGGGGCTGTAGTCGCTAAGGAGAAGCACACACCATCCATCACAATGTACAAATTCTCAGTGCGCGGATTCGCTGGGCTCCTAATTAAAAAGCCCTTCCACTCGTTTTCTTGAGCGATAATTAGACTTTCATCTCAGCAGGATGCCACGTCCATAGATCCATTCTCTTCCAAGAAGTCTATAGGAGAAAGAATAGATTCAAGGGTCTTTAAGCGCTCTTCTTCAGGGCAGTAGTCAATAATTAAAGATGTCTTTTGTCACTGAAAAGGTCCTTTACTGGTGGAAAAGGAAAGAGTAATATGTCCGCTCCTCGGAGAATAAACGGGATGGAATCGAGTTAGGGTTAGGTGAGTCGATGGAGGACACTTTAAAGCAGGCCTATTCAACAGGCAGCCCGCGGGCAAGATCGCACAGAGAGTGTCTGTGGACTTTAGAGGTAAACTCTGTTTGTGAAGCAAATGTGGCTGTAATGAATGTGCTATGATGGCACTGTCATATAAACAATTAAAACACGTGAATGAAGCACAATGAAGTGTGGTCTCACTGAAGACTGTCTCTATGACAACATAGTCAGAAGGAACACAGGCCTACAGAGAGAGGTCAACAGAAGGAACATAGGCCTACAGAGAGAGGTCAACAGAAGGAACATAGGCCTACAGAGAGAGAAAGGTCAACAGAAGGAACATGGGCCTACAGAGAGAGGTCAACAGAAGGAACATAGGCCTACAGAGAGAGAGAGGTCAACAGAAGGAACATAGGCCTACAGAGAGAGAGGTTAACTGAAGGAACATAGGCCTACAGAGCGAGAGAGAGGTCACCAGAAGGAACATAGGCCTACAGAGAGAGAGAGGTCCACAGAAGGAACATGGGCCTACAGAGAGAGGTCGACAGAAGGAACATAGGCCTACAGAGAGAGAGAGGTCAACAGAAGGAACATGGGCCTACAGAGAGATGTATACTGTACACGAGAAAGAGAACTACAGACAGTTTGCAGTATATGTTTGTGATATTAATATACAAATCTTCCAATATCTGTTAATAGTAGCGATAGTCAGCGATAGATAGATGGGCCTATTGAGAAAAGAAACAATCACATGTATTTACCGTATAACCAGACTATTTTAAAATGCATAAGAAATATTTTAGTAGATTTCTGTCAATATTATTGAATCTAAAGCACTTATACTAATTACTATATTGGGATTTGGGTAAATTAATCAACTTATCAAAAGTTCTGTTTCAAATGAATAAAATGTCACAGTAATAGTTTGAGCCCGCTGCCACTATGGGCCCACCTGACCAACATGTTTATGTTTTATTAGTACCCCCATTAGCTGCCATATTAATGACTGTTAGTCTTCCTGGGGTCCTCTCATGAAAAGAAATACACGTACAATACAAACTAAAAATGGCATTAGCCGATAATAGGGAGAATATGGACAATATCTTCTTGAATGGACTCTTCATGTGGTTGTTGGCAGTTGGTTCCAATGAGATATGGTTCTGTAGTTAATGCAAGACCCCCAGACAACTTAGGTTTTTGTGGGATTTCCCCATTCTTGTACTCTTTTTATTCAAAATGATTGAAAATAAAGATATGAATGTATCAATCTTAGAGAAATAGCCAGACATTAAAACAAGTAAAAGAATTTGGGGCTTAATTGAAACATTAATATAGAAGTATAGAAAAGGTACCCCCATTCTACTCTATCAAACGCTTTGTCCACATCTATTGAGATTAAATACTCAGGGTTGGACATGTACAAAATGTTAAAGAGCCTCCTTAGGTTGGAGAATGAAACTCTACCCCTGATAAAGCCTGTAGGTCAAAATGTAACAGGCTTATGGGTCGGTAGCTTGTGGCTGCGAGAGGTTCCTTTCCTTTTTTTAAAATCAGAGATGGTAGCTTGCATTCATTTCAGCAGAGATTTGGACAATATATAAGATTCATTAAACATTACCAGAAGAGAGGCAAGGGCTGCTACTGTGATTGGGTCCTGAAGCCTTTTCGCAAGATCGGATTCCACCTTAGGGATATTGAGATAATCAAATAACTTATCAAAATCAGAATCATCAACTTTTAGTTAAGAGGAGTACATTTTTTTGGAGTCTAAAAGTCTAAAATTATCATTAATCAATTTTGGGTCTGATGTAATTCTATTTGCGGTTTGAAATTTGTAAGATAAAATGTGAGTCTGAGGACTGACGCAAGTAATGTGCAAGTAACTTACTCGCTTTATCTCCATGCTCATAGAAAGCTGATTTAGATTTAAATAAAAGGTCTTCAACTCTGGATGAAATCAAAACATTGTATTTGGCTTGCAGTGATAGTTTCTGTTTGAATAATTAGCATAGATATGATCAAATTGGCTTATCTGTAGACTTAATTTGTTAACTTTTTTTCTCCTAAGTTTTGCCTCATACATAAGAAATTATAGACTGGTGGCAAAATCTAAAACCTTCACCTGAGTGGGGACAAAATGTTAGCAGTTGTCATCCATGTTTTTATGTTAATATAGGATGTATTACACATATTTAAGGTGGATCACAGTTGATTTAGGCCTTTATTTATTTTGTATTGACAAAACCCTTTCACTAGAACAGAAATGTACCATTTTGAGCAACATTGCACATCTTCAAAGCCAAAAATGTTTGTTAATGAACATTAACATAATCTTATCACACACCGAATTTGGAATTAACTGGTTTATTTATGACCAAAATATGAGAACTTGAAGTTTAAAATGGGCGCCAATCTGCGACAAACACCCTATCCTTCCCCAGTTTGTTGGCTTCAGTTTAAGTTAATGTATCATTAACAGAGCACCTGCTTTAAACTCACAAATCAGACAAACTAAAGAGGATACCGGCTCACAGTTTTACTGCCATGATATCTCATGTATGGACTTCAGTTGTACCATATATGAAACAGATCCAATAAGGTTAAATGGTATATACTTACTAAAATCTAGTGAAATGGTCCTATAGACATGTTACAATGCAAATGATTGAGAATTAACAGCTCCAACTTAGACATATTTCCTGCTATAGCAGGTGATCTGTTAATGATACAGAGGTGATGTTGGGCTTAAATTGAAGCCAACAAACCAGGGAAGTTTTTTAATTTACAATTGAGGCCATAAGTCCACAGACTTGGGGACGCGGAGCAACGTGATTCCATAATAATCATTAAATATATATAATTATAATAATCATTAATTCACTTTTCTGTGAGGTCTATGTTTTTGCACTGGACTATATGATGTCCTCTTATACTATGATCATAGCAGTCATCTGTAGACTACTAGCTAGGAAGCTATATCTATATATATCTATATAGATAGAAATATGGAATATCATCAGAACTTACATATCAGCACTTTTTACTGTACACCTGAAAGTGTTGCATTATACTGTACATTTTACTTAGTGATGCTAAATAATAACAGTACATTGCTATTGTCATAACTTTTTTTACTTGAAACATTTATAGTTTTATTATAAAAACACTGTGTAGGAGCAAAAATATTATATTTAAGTTTAATATGGGCTAATTGGCTAATTTGATTTCTTCTGAGCTCTCTCCCTCTGGTGGCTTTTCTGGAGACTATTATAAAGGGCAGAGGACACCTGGAGGTGTGGCTGCAGCAGCTGAAGACACAGTCTTTGACCTCAATGATGTAGCTCTTATATGCGCTCCTTTGTTATAGTTAAATCAAAACAATCCCAGTTATTAATGAAACATTTAAGTTTGTAATTTATATCATTTTAAGATCTGATGATGCGCACTACAAACATACACACAACAGCCTTATGCAACACAATTAAATGCTCACAGTCCAATCACTGCTGCAGTGTCATCCAGGTAGGTGTCATATGGTTATATAAGGTTTAACAATAAAATGTCACACTTTGTATTCAGCTGACAGAATGTAAGACAGTTTGGTGTAAATTCAGGGTAAGATCACCCAGTTTGCTTCAGTTGCAGCCCACTAGCCAACAAAATTTAGCAAGGTTTCATTTTTTGATTTAGATTTACTTCCAAACACTATAGATGTAGTTTTTTTCCTATATTTAATACCAATTTATTTTCTTAACCCATCTACTCACTTTTTCTAAATCATAATTAAGTAAGTCAGACACAATCAGATGTTTGTGCTGCACAATACAATGTGGAGTCATCTGCATACATAAGTACGGTTGTATTAGTGAAAATAGGAGTGGAGTATTTACAATTAAAAAATACTCTCCGCTTCCTTTCAAAACGCTGCCCATCCATGACAGGGTGAAAAAGCATAGCGTTCAAATGTTTTCAAGAATATTACATGGTCAATCAGTTCAAAAGCAGCACTAAAATCTTGCATTACTACTCCATTATTGGTGCACCCAGAGAAAACGTAAACACAAGGAGAATCTCACTGTCTGTAAAGCTGTTGTGTCACTGGGCAAAGACACCCCCCCACCTTATTGCCTATGTATGAATGGGTGACAAGCCATTGACGTGGAATGGCTGCCACGTCTAATTGAGTGTGCCCAGGGCAGCTGTGGCTACAGAAGTAGTTTACCACCATCGGTGTGTGACTGAATAATGGACTCAATTGTAAGAGCTTTGAGAACACCTTGTAATGCACTATGCAATATAAATGATGTTGATGTTTAATGGCACACCATCCATCTAAATATATTACCATGTATGTGTTGACATGCAGACAACATAAAAAAAGTTTTTAGTGCAAGAAAAAAAAGTAAAAAAAAAAACTAAACCAGCATCTGGCTTAACAACATAACTATAACGGCTTCTGGCTTAATGTGCAAAAAGAGAAGATCCATAATCAAATCTGGGTCAATGGCATCACAGTGACTCTAAAAAAAGGACAAACAGCTTCTGATAAGAAAAAAAAAAACAGTATCTTACAGTTTACAGCTTACAGGAGAAGAGCAGAGCTTTGTTTGTAGATCACATTAAGTGCTTTTATTTTTATTTGACGAGCATCAGAACCCGGTGAGTATTTGTTGTCAAAATGGGAGTGGGTCGTAATGAAGTGCCTGAGCAACAGTCATAACGCAACAGGCACACAGGATTGCCATCGACATTTGGTATGTGTACGTATTTCAGTCCAGTCCTTATTAAATTGTCTGTTTTTGCCGCTTCTCCTTTGACTGTGCCATGCTCTCTCACATGAAGTGGGTCAGTTTTAGAAACGGTGCTGATGTGCCATATAGGGACGCCACAAAGCGCATCATGTATTTATTATTATTTATGGGTAGACGCACGTGGGACAGAACTGGTCTTTTAATGAAATTGGACCCACGGGGCCTCTAATTGAATAGCCCTGCTATATAGATGTAGCTTGTTGCTAGAGTGGTTAACGGTTAGCCTCTCCGGTGGCTATCATTGCTTAGCGTAGCTTGACTTGTGAAACAGATGAATTGGTGTCTTTTGGTGTGAAGATCCACATTTCTGACAAATCACACAATAGTTCTCACACACTCTGCCGAAAAAAAGTTCAACAGGCTGCAAGCACTGTTGAACTGGGGCTCAGAGAAATAATTACTGGCCTTTACTGTATTACCTTGTATTGGCTGGTCTGTGCCGATGATAAGATTCTCTGTCTCGCGCATGTTTGCAAATCACCGCTGCTCTATGAATCCACAATGAGAGCCAATATGATGTTGATTTTCCCTGATGCTTGTTTTTGTACACCGTTATCACTGTGGCAGCCACACATAACCTCCATTATCATCATCGGCGTCGACTGCCGCATGCTAATCATCATTACAATCAGAAATATCATAATTACCATGGCTGTATGGAGCGATCATTGCAATTGTGTTAATTAAGTGGCAGAGATGCACGGGCGCAGTGACTGGTTCATTACAGGCCGGTAACAGATGGGCCGCGTTAGACGCACGTGTGAAGTGTGGCCGGGCAAGGCAAGCAGCTGCAGGGACATGTTTCAGAGACGCTCTTCAATAATTCAACCTTTCAGCTGTCTCTCTCCGCGGCCTCCAACACTCACAGCACATCAGAGTGAGGCCTGGACACACTACAAGCACAAGAGCGGCTTTGTGAAGAACAACTAGTGGAGACGGCTAGTTTGGAAGCTCATGCAGAAGTAAGAATTGGCTGCTTATATTTGGTGATCATTTATTCACATTTAAACAAAATTGTCAAATATTTTTGGACAAAATATTAGTTTTGGTATTGGTGATTAGGGCTGCACAACAACAATCTAATCTAATTGTGGTTTTTATAACAAATTTTTCAGTTGTGGTGTGATTTGCCATATTGTTTCGACAACAGACACTACAGGTAAAACTCTTTTAGTTTTAGGTGTAGAATGAACATTTTCAAAATGCAAGTTTGGTCATTTTTCCACACAATGCATCATTATATCGGCGAAAACAGCGTGTCGATATTATGAAATCACGTCGGTGCTCGTCCTCGTCCCCAGATCCTAGCTGTGAATGCAATAACTCAAAAACGACTTGCCGGATCAGTTTCAACATTTGCACACAGGTACATACTATAAAGACGCCAAACTGTAATGATTTGGGGACTTCTTCGATGAATATTAATTAAGTAATTAATTAATTACGGGCCAAAACTATGAACACAATAACTCAAAAAGTCTTTGCTGGATCTTTTTCAACTGATGCAGAACTGAATTGAGTTTGATACATCTTCGATTAATGACAATTACGTAATTTCGTACGTAGTTTCATGATGAAAACTGTCTTATACTTATGTAAGTAATCTGTAATCTTTCCTATTCCCCTGAAAAGGTTTGTAATAGTCTTGATATCTTCATTAGGGTCATGGCCTTTATACTATGGGCCTATGGTGGGTCACACTCTGTCCATTTAGTGGCTGGGTTGCCACTATGCCGTTCCAGTGCAGCATTGCAGGAACCTACCATTTAGGCTGTCGGTACCTTACTTCTCATGTTCTACATGTTCTACACTATAGTCTCAAACAGTGACTTTACAAAACTCTTGCCATTGCTGTCTACATTTTTTCATTCAAACTAGAAATATGTGCTTTCAACTCACATAGACTATTTCACCTTGATACAGCATAAACAATCTAAAATGCAATCTAGAATATGTGGATTAAAGATGAAATTGTCATATTCTGCCCATGTCCTGTTCATGCTTTTATTTTGGTGATCCTCCTTCCCATAAACGAGTTTGTGCCTCAGCTTCACACTCCTCATTAGCTCCCTGATCGTTTTCACCTGTCCCTCATTCCCTCGGCTCTATATAAGCACTCAGCCAGTGCCAGATTGTCACTTGCCATGTGCAGTACTCTGCAGCCTTTACCA
>JAVQKC010115605.1:0-14105 GCA_036025475.1 Philypnodon macrostomus
CAACAAACAGGAAGTCGGCCATTTTGAATTGAATTTGGGAGGTCAGGTATATTTGACAGCCTCTAACGTGCACATACTTTGCCCGATTAGGCTCAAACCTGAAATACCTAATTACCCCCAGGCCCTGAACACATCTGATCAATATGATGGCAGTTACCCCTATAGCGCCCCCTATAGACTGAAAGAAGAATGCAGCTTTAGGGAATTTTCTAAATTTGGCAAAAACTTTCTTCACAAACATCCAGACAAATCAAAAAACTGATTAAGGTGCCCATTGGTGACAGTTTTAGCAGACGTATGGGGCCGTTTCGCCGATATACACCTACAGGCCTAGTTTTTCTATGGACAGGGCTAAGTTAATGTTAATTTTGAGAAATAAACGAAATAATAAACGAAAAACTAAATGCCTTGTGACCTGTCCACGTGTACAGTTTTAGCAGATATCCTTAACCACTATATTTTGTTGTTTTTGGATAGAATTAACACGTAACGAAGCTAACAGAGTGAATGAACAACCAGCCAAAACGCGAGGGAAACTACCTACGTTGGTTTTGTCATATCTTGAGAAAGTGTCGAGAAATCAGCCTTAAAATCTAAAATTGGGCAATTTCCGGTAGGCCATTAACCACAGCACTTACGTTTGACTCCATAAAATATCAAAAGAAAATCCACACTTAAGACCTCCTACATATTTGTATTTTGCTTCCAGATGTTTTTTTTTACCTTTCAAAACCCCGCTGCCCTTAGAAACTTATCCCGTTGCCATGGATACACACTGATGGCGAGCACTACAGCGGGCTTCTACAGAGCTTTGAATGTACTGTGTAAGGTTTATTTTTATATTTTAATCAAATAACCACACAGTAGGATAAAGAGACGATAGAAAGGACACTTTGAACCGAACACGCGTACCTACTTAGCGCAAACTTAAAACTTTAGCGCTATAACGGTTTTATTTTCCGGTCTCTTCTTTCAAAATAAAAGGAACACGTTTGCCATCCTCCATGGTTTACTCATTATTTACAATTATTTAACGACAGATCATGTCTATGTAGATATACTATGTATTATTACACTAATAAATTGTAACCACGCCCATTGAGCGGTTTAATATGTTTAACAGAAACAAAAATTGTGAAAGACGTAATCCGGAAACGCCATGCAGGTGCAGTTGCTAGGATACCACGGCACGGCCAAACAGAGATAGGTTTATTTAAAACACATCTCAGTAAATTGTACGTTTTGCTTGATATTTGACAGTTTAGTTCATAACATATCCTTTGCATCTGCATGTTATCTAGTTTGGATCACACTGGAACAAATGGATATAAAAATAAAGGTGGGCCAATATAACAATAGTTCGAGTTTGCTAGCTTTATCTCACCACACTTGCATTGTAATACCTCAAATTCTTCTTTAGACACCTCAAGACCAAGCAAGAAAAGCTAAAGTCATGCTATGGTAAGGAATGAGGTTCACAGACATGATTATGTTATATGTATTAAGCAATTCACATGTGCCTGTCTTTGTGTGTAGGACAGATACAAACTACCAGGACATTGAGAGATTTGACAAAATACAGTCTATTGCAGACCTGGAAACGTGAGCAAACAATGATGCCAAAATATAACCTTAAGCACTGTACTGTATATATTCATACATATACACTTTTTTGACAGAGCTTTATGTAAAGTCTTGGACATTGACCTTCCAGAACCAAAGCAAAGAATTCTGCTGGAGTTGTATGTCCAAACCATGCTTTTTTGCAGAGAAAACCAATTTAAACCAGAACAAACATCTGCTCTACTGTCTATCATAAAATCTATTCATGAAGTCAATGTAGGTAGGTAAGCAGTTACTGGCAATACATAACTAACATCTGGTATTTGGTAACTTGTCACTGTCTCTCCTATAGAAACCCCAATTAACAACCAAGAGCACTGTTTCACATATTGCAAAGAACTTTTGCTGTGTCATTCAGTGAGGGTGTGTAATAATCTTTTTAATCCAAACTCTTACAGCTGTCCAATATAAAATATTTTCTAATACTCTCTTCATTTATCTACTGTAGCAACCACCCTCTAGCATCAACCTCTTCAATTCAAAGGAAATCACATACATTTATAAATACATCTACAACAGCTACATAAGACATTACAAACTCTACAAATATATATTTACCCCAGAGGTAAGAATACAAAACATAAGCATGTCTAAATAGTCCATTGTTATATTGGTTTGTTTGTCTGTATCACAGGTAAAACTTGATCTATCTTTGACTTATTCTGAGAGTTCAGATCAGAAAGATGCTGTTGTTACATCAGGTGGGGTTTAAACTGTAAATTTATTTGTGATTGATATGTATATGTATATATATTTTTTATACATGTCTCACCATCTGTTCACACAGAAGATTCATGCATTTCCATCACAGAACCAGAGGGCAACACACAAGGTATGTACATGAGTAATCATGCAGAATATACACAATTTTAAGTTTAATAAGTTTAATAATGTCACATCCATTTTATGTTGAAGACAAATACAGTGGAAGATAAGGGACATACCAACCAATAAAAGATTACATAGCATTATGTTCTCAGGCCATAGAGAACCATACATTTTTTTTCTTTGTAGCATTGATTTAAAAAAAAATGACATAAAACAAGTCACCTATAACTTCAGCTTTACGGCCATAACATAATTATTCTTTCATTATTATAAACATATATACTTGTTAAATTACACATATTTAATTAAATTAAGGAAAATGTGCCTGGACATAAATAGGAATGGAAAAGAAGCACAGTGCTCGACAGTAAGACCATTCTCAGCCTTTCTAGTTTATGTTAAAATGTATTTATGTTATGTTTTTAATATTTTCTATGTTGTAAGTAATAAAATTATCTAATCACATTGCATTTACATCCACTGTACATAATACATTTAGATTTGCTGAGAAACACAATCTTCACAATATACAGTACTTAATAGTTCCTGTTATTTATCTACCGTAACGATTGTGCAATGTGGTTAATGTGCCAGTGCAAACAGGTTGACCTTAACCAAAACTAAAATCCTAAAACAAAAAAGCAATATATATTGTGCGTGATAAAATTGCAGAACCATGGCATAAATTAAGGCAAATAAATGAATGTACTGGTTTCTGAAGTTCTTAAAAACGGTCTTAAAACAGTCACTTGATAAGACAGATGCAAACAAAATGTGTGTAATAAAATTAATGTTAAACATGAGGAATGAGGTCGGCTGTTTAGGTGTCAAAGTCCTCTAGGCCCAAGAGCACAATCTTAGCTGTGTTCTGGAAGAGAGCTGCTCTGTTCTGCTGCTCACCTTTCTTCACCCAGTGCCCATAGATACGGAAAGCACAGCCATCAATGAGTTTACGCACACCTCGAATGGAATAAGGATCTCTGACCAACACATCACGAGTGAGTGGGCGAGCCCTGCGGTATCGACTGTACATTCTGATGCAGGCCAACACGCTGACTATCAACACCTTAAAAAAAAATTAACATCAATCAATATTTGATGCTTTTCAACAAATCAACCATCAAAACAATACGTTGTTGCTTACCCTAAATGACTTTCTGGGGCTAAAAAGCCGTAACTCATCTTTCTGGTACAATCGGAAGAAGGAATGTGTCAAAGCTTGCTCAGCTGTTAGCCGGGCAGCCGGGTCCACCACAAGCAGCCTAGTTATCTGAATAAAACCATATGCATGTGCGATTACATGTAGGAGAGTGGCGGTAGTACCAATAGTATTTCATGCATTCATTAAACATTTGAAGTGATTTTTTTTTATTTGCTTAAGGTTTTCATAAAACACAAAGTTTAAATGAAGACGTTTACGAGGATCTTACCAAATCTTTTACAGTGTCAGACCTGTCATCCCACTCTGGAGAGCTGAACTGATAGCGCCCCTCCATGATCATTCTCAGCATCAGCATCTGTTTGCGATGCCAGAACGGAGGTGACCCGGCGAGGAGGGTGAAGAGGATGACTCCACAAGCCCATCTAAGAAACATACAATTCAATTCATGCATGAAATGCATTTAATACATTTGTTAAGATTTTTGGAAAAATTACACTTACAGATCAACTTCTTTGCCATAGCCTGGATGCAGTTCCTCCATTGAACATTTTAAAATTTCAGGGGCCAAATAACCCGGTGTTCCACAAAGCTCTAATAAAAAACACACATTAACAACATGAGGGGGAGATAAATATGAATGTCAATATTTTATCTTGTTTTAATACCTCTAAGTTTTTCTCCTGGTTGTAGCTGCACTGAGAAACCAAAGTCAGACAGTTTAATGTGTCCCTGATCGTCAAGAAGAATGTTCTCAGGTTTCAGGTCCCGATGCACGATGTTGAGGGAGTGGAGGTACTGCACGGCCTCCAGCAGAGCCCGCATCATACTCCTGTTATAGACAGTGTTACAGATTTTAAACATGATTCAATTTTAAACTCAATTAAAAGAAGTGCTAAATTTGCATGAATGTAAAGACTGCTTGTGGTTTGTTATTACTTTGCTTGTACTGGTGGCAGAAACACAATTTTGTCCCCATTCATGTACAATGAAATAACTGAAGCTCACCTGGTCTCTTTTTCACTCAATGTAACCTTTTCAGTGAGGTAGTCAAACAGCTCCCCTCGCTTCATGCTAAAAAGCAATATACATTTTTATATAAGTATACTTTTATAGATATAATTTATGTTTTGTCTTCATACTTACAGGTCAAACACCAAAAATATGAAAGTTGCTGATTCATAAGAATCAATGAGTGTAACTAAAAGTAAACACAGGTTAGACACGAGTGATGCGAAAATAACCACAACAACAATAATCATTTAAGAGTAAAACACACTTATTGAGGGGTGTCCCTTCACCGTGTTGAGGACTTGAATCTCCTTCAGAGTGGAGACTTTGACTTCTTCCAGCTGCTGGACAGTCATCTTTTCTGCTGTTATTTCAATAATCTTAACGGCCAACTCCTGCCCAGTGTGTCTGTGCACACACCTGCGCACAACACTGCTTACACCCCTAGAACACATTAATAAATATAAGATGTTATCACAAAACTGCTCCACAGCACAAATCTGCTATTTAAGTTTGAACTCACCTCCCAATCACCTCTTTGGGATCATATTTCTGGTAAAACTCTTTGGCCCCCACCCAGTCTGGCAATTCATCTCCAACAACAATATCTTTGGTCATAATGACGGCATATAAATCTGCAACATCACCACACAATAAAAAAATTGTTTTAGAAAAGTATGTGTTAAAGTGAGGTATTCTACTTATTTGAGCTACGCATTAACACAGTGTTTGGATTAATGGTTGATTTTGCAATAGCGCACTGTAAGATTTACCTATCTGTTTATTCAATGATTTGAAATGCTCTATGACTTTTCTTTAATATGGTATTATTGAGCCAGATATACAGGAACTTGTATAGTGATCGCACATTACTTTTTATGTGAGTTTTAACACAAACACAAGGGATTTTTGACTAAATATAAACTATGTATTATTAACTTAACATACTATACTAATATGATTATGCTAATGTCCTTAGCTCATCTAAAGAGTTAGCTTTGAAGGACTTAGGCCTGTCTGTAGCTGCATATGACCGCGTAGGACAAACACGACTTACTGTGATTTCCAACAAAGTCCCATTAACATCAGCTGGAAAACATTATTGTGAAGCCATGGGTGTATTCAGCACTCATAAAACACTCGAGTTCGCAGCACTAGATCGGACATGACCATGACATGAACACTATTTACATTCCTCCCTCATTCCTGTCGTGTATCAGTGCTGCACCCTGGTGGCTGGAGTTTAACTGGCCAGACCATTTTCACCATTTACACAGAAACAAATAATTAACTTGTATTGTGATATACATAAAGGTTTTTGCAAATTATATTAACGTACACTAGTTCACCATAAACAATAATCAGCATTTATATTTTTATATTTTTTCGGCAAAAGTCTCGGCGGAAAAAGTATTTCGTCACTTCCTTTTCTCTTAATGTAGATTTCCGCTGTCTGTCGTTTTGCAGAGGTTTGTATCGTTTAATTTTGTCAAAATATGATACATATTCCACTTTGTTCGATAGCTGGATTAGATAGAATTAACATATCCCAGGCTTAACAAACAAAACACCGACCAGGAAGCAGTATCCTTCTATAAATAAATGCGCGGAACAGAATGAGTCGGAATAAGGCTAGCTTTAGCTTTTTAGCATGTTTGCTCATGTCCGTTAACCCGAAATTAGACTATAACATATGTAAATTGACCACGTTTTGTGATAAAATGTGGCTTTGGATGTACAAACTGTCTATCAACAGCCACAGGGCTGTTCATAAGCCAACACTGACTCTTTACCGTGTCATTATGACATGACCAATATTTGCAACACTGGAATTACTTAAAATATTAAAAAAAAAATCAGAAATTGTTTTTCTTCCAGGGGAAGGTAAGATGTCAGGTGCTGGGGGAGGAAAACGTCCCATGGGCGGGGACAGCCCCCCTGGCCCACCTGAGAAAAAGAGCAAAAAAGAGGAGAAGACCACCACCACTCTGATTGAGCCTATTCGCATTGCTGGTGTCTCATCCACGGTTAGTTTTTGTGTTAATGTTGTTTACTGGGTTTTTTCAGTATGGTATTACAATTCAGTTCTTAATTAATTATTGCAGGAAGAAATGGACATGAAGGTCCTCCAGTTCAAAAACAAAAAGTTGTCTGAGCGTTTGGAGCAGAGGCAGGCGATGGAGGATGAGCTACGGGAGAAAATTGAGAAACTGGAGAAGAGACAAGCCACTGATGACACCACTCTGCTTATTGTCAACCGCTATTGGTCACAGGTACTACTAATTTATGTGATTCTATATCTATCAGTGTATATCTATCAAATTGAAATATGGATTGATTAAATTACTTGCTCATCACAACTGTTTTCTTGGTATTCAGCTGGAAGGAAACATGCATGTTCTACGTAAACGCATCAAACCTGAGCCGCCAGCGCCGCCTGCTCCCACCTCATCCTCTACTCCACTTCCTGACTCGGCACCGATGGAGGAAGATAGCATCAACATGGTGTCACCTACCGCCACTGTGCCTCTGCCTACACTACCAGAAGGACGGAGTGACATTGAAAAATCAGAACAGCAACAAGATAAGCATCTGGACGAGAGTGTCCCAGAACTGCAGCATCAGCCCCCTCCGCCCGATGGAGCAGATGAGCCATTAGCATCCTCAGATAAACCCAATGTTTCAGCAACAGGTTAGCATCTTTTCAACCAGTGTCTTAATTATTATCAGTGTTGCCCAAGTCTGTGTAGAAACTATAAAGTAAACATTGTATGCAGATGCAGTTCCTCCCCCTCCCTTGAGTGAAAATGCCAAGGCCTTCATTGCTACATTAGAATACAGCAGTGAGGAAGAGCTCACGCTTCACCTTCAGGACCGGATGCAGTTTAGTAAAGAAGTCGTTGCTAGCTTGGTGTGCGTCTTTGACAGGCTGCACAGCTGTATCGATGATATGTGCAAGAAGCTCCAGGCTGAAGGTAACTCCCTAATCATGACCAATTACGATCACACAACACTATGAGAAATATGAACCATTGGCTTTGTCCAATAATAAAAAATGCAGAACAGTATCTTGACAACCCTGTCCAGTTTTCTATTGAACTTGGGATGTGGAGTGTCTCTACACATTACTTCTATAGCATCTATCTAATACTTTAAACAACATAAATGCGTGGATGATATGATGGATGCTCACTGTAGTGTCCAGAAAACCCATTCACTCATCCATGCTTATGTTTGAGTTAAATCACTATGGGTAGAATCTATATATTCATCATCTGGTGTTATAGCTGTAGGTCAAGATGATAGCCAGTCTGAAGTCATCAATACAAATCACAAGGGACTGACCGAAAACATTCGGTTGAGAGACCTGGCTACTCAGCTGCAAGGCCGACATCATAAAACGTCTATGGAGGTAATTTGAATTGTTAAAATTATTGTTAATTGTTATAAAAATGTATGTCAGGCTCTGAATAATAAAAAAAAAACGAATGTTGGTATTTCTTCTCTACATACTTTGTTAACTAATAAACTCTCTTTTACATGCAGTACAATGAGTTAGTGGACAAAGTAACCAGTGCAGAGACCAAGGTGACTGAGATGGAGACAACAGTGGAGGACTTGCAGTGGGACACGGAGAAGCTTCGTAATCGAGAACAGAAGCTTAACAAGCATCTCGCAGAGGCCATGGAGCAGGTATGTGCAGTTTCTTCTATTATTTAAAATTATTGAATGATTGATTGTTTTTTTTAAATGTATATTTATATGTGACCTGCACTTGCAGCTCAAGTCTGGATACAGCAGCACTGGCAGCTCTGGTGGACTGCCTGGAGGCCAGATCACACTGAACATTCAGAAGGTAAGCATTTCATTAATTATTTCTGAATGTGTTAACATATGTGTTAAAAGTTCACCTACTGATAGTGCTTTCTTGAATGTCTTTTCATCTTGTAGTTTGAGAGTCTCAATGCTGAGTTGGAGCATTACCAGGAGTTGGCAAACAGTCGAATGACAGAGTTGGAGAAGCTTCAGTTGGAGCTCCAAGAGTCAGTGCGGGAAAGTGAAAAACTCAAGGTAAAGGCGTCTGCACCTCTGCACAGCACAGTGGATGAGAGTTTTCCTGAAACTACAACCGTCACTGACTGACTGTATTCTGTAACTTTAGATGGACTTGCGTAATATTCCAGAGGAGGTTGTGAAGGAGACCACAGAATACAAATGTCTTCAGTCTCAGTTCTCACTGCTTTACAATGAGTCTCTCGGAGTAAAAACACAGCTGGACGAGGCCCGGGCTCTTCTGCTCACAGCCAAGAATGCCCATCTTCGTCAGATTGAGCACATGGAGGTAGGACCTTATCAAATACAACATACACTTGTGTAGTCACTACCTCTCATATAAAAACCCTCTTATTTAGAGTGATGAGCTGTCACTTCAGAAGAAACTACGGACTGAGGTTATTCAGTTGGAGGACACTTTGGCCCAAGTGCGCAAAGAGTATGAGATGCTGCGCATTGAATTTGAACAGAATTTAGCAGCAAATGAGCAAGCAGGTATAGTTGCCTTTCCTAACTAGTATCAAGTAGAAAATTATCATGAATTATATCACAAGTCAGGTGATTGACCATATTTTGTGGTTCCTATCAGGACCAATCAACAGAGAGATGCGACACTTGATTAGCAGTTTGCAGAACCACAACATGCAGCTTAAAGGTGATGTACAGCGTTTTAAGAGGAAGCTGCGGGAAACACAAATGGAGATTAATAAGGTAGATTACTTATTGTTAAGCAATTCTGAGGGTTTTATTTTATTGCCTAATATTAACAAATGTTTATGAATTTTCCTTTTCCTTTGCCAGTTGCGGTGCCAGAGTGGTGACACAGGGGTCCTGATTCTTGAGGAAAGCACATCTGACAGCCTCGATGTTAAGAAGGAGGAAGAAGAGGACTCGGAGGAAGAGGAAGAGCGGAGGAAGGAGCTGGAACGACAGCGAGCGAGAGAGCGAGAGCGTGAGCGAGAGGCTGAGCGAGAACGGGAGAGAGAGCGTGAACGAGAACGACAGAGAAGTGACGAACTTAAGAGAAACTCAGACACACTCAAGATGCTTCGAGTAGACCTCAAGTACGTCACATCTACTGATTCTGTTGTACATTAGACTTATATAGTTCAGTATCAAATGTGTCTTTGATCCATATTAACTCGTGATTAACCATGGGTATGCCGAAAACCTGTACTTTAATCTGTTGAACAGAAAAGCCCAGGAGTCTCAGAAGGAAATGAAGCTGTTATTGGACATGTATAAATCTGCCCCAAAGGAGCAGAGAGACAAAGTGCAGCTAATGGCAGCTGAACGCAAGTCTAAAGCCGAGGTTTGTCCACTCTTCAGTAAACAACTGAAATGCTTTTAAGGGGGATCGTCTGTGATATTAAAATATCCTCTCCTAAACCTAGGTGGATGAGTTAAGGATGCGAGTGCGCGAGCTGGAGGAACGGGAGAGAAAGGAAAGCAAAAAGCTGGCGGATGAAGATGCACTTAGAAAGATCCGAGTGGCCGAGGAGATGATTGAGCATTTGCAGAAGAAATTGGCTGCTACTAAACAGGTAACTGAAAAAATAACATATTTCACTTTTCATCAGAAGATTTTAGTTGAGGAGCAAGTAAAAGTAGTTTTCTTCAGAATTCATAAACCCTGAAGAAAGTGTACACTGTAATGTATGTAAATACTGAATAACAAAGCCAATAACAAGTAAGAGTGTTGCAGTGTGTTTATAATTGTGTTAATAGCACAGACAAATCAACAACCCTCCGAGTAAAATGTAACGTACGGAGAAATATGCAGTTAGTTATATCCACCCTCCAAGGTTTATTGGATGGAATCTGTCTTTAGTTTTGTCACACTAAATGAAGAATTAGTGTCATACTTGGCTGTGGTCCTAAAATGTTTCAATGCTCTTGGAATGTAATTAGTGAGAGAAAACGCATCTCACGACAGAGAAAAAAAAAAATACAAATCATTTTCTGACTGAGGTCAAATATTGTCATTGTGGAAACTGGTCACACCCAGAAGAGTTGGAGTATTATGTTTGTCATGACATTGTAAACTCCACCACTTCATTACATATGATCTATCTCATGAAATGTCCTGACCGATAGATATTTTGTAAACATGTTTTGGTATGTTGTGTTTTCTGTATAAAGGAGACGAAGAAATCATTAAAGGTATATTGTTTGTTTGGACAAAATTAGACTATTGAAGTTCAGGTTAGCCTTTTGCCTGTTGAGCCCGATAGCTGCTGGCTCTTTTTTTTTGGCATTTTTTTCTGACTGTTTCTTAACATAACATTAACATAAGCTACATACAGGAAACGTCAAGTGGAGAAAAATAAAACATTTGTAAATAGTAACTAACAGGTTAATAAATATATATATACATATACATATACACACACATGTTGAGCCAATATATCTGTGCATTCCTGGTATTTTTGTAACCAAAGTGATCCTGACTCTTCTCATTGTGCTCGAAATCTGCTTAAATGTGTCTTCATAGGTGTTTAGAATGTCATAAAAACTACTAATCGGCACCAGCGTACAGATGTTTGAAGCGCTGTACCCTTTAATGAACTTTGAGGGGCAGATGTTGAGACGTGATACATTGCGGTTCTGAAAACTGGAGCAGAACAGTTTAATTATCAAAGGATGAAACGGAGACTAAGGATCTATTTTTACCTGTTGCAAGTTCAAGTGCATGGGCTGGGTTATATTGGCATCAGATGTGATTAGCTTCACGACTGTAAGCGTTTAACTTGCCAGAACTACCTAATAAACTACCTATTAAAGGCTACTTGTGAGTTCATACTACTTTTGTTTATAGGACCTGGTTGGCGTATGAGAATGCCGCATAAATGATGATACAATTGTAGCAGAGATTATTTTATATGAATGAACAGGTTGGGGGAAGTAATTCTGAAGCTATACAAAACTGGCCCGTTTATTAGGAATACCCTGTACCTCATAAAGTGACGATGTAACTTACTAACCTCTCTGTCATCAAGATATAATACCTTTTTATTGCTGCTGTTCTCAGGAGGAGGAGAACTTGCTGAGTGAGATGGATGTCACTGGCCAGGCCTTCGAGGACATGCAGGAGCAGAACAGTCGGCTCCTGCAGCAGCTACGAGAAAAGGATGACGCTAACTTTAAACTAATGAGTGAACGTATCAAATCTAATCAGATCTACAAGTTACTGAAGGAAGAGAAAGAAGAGCTGGCCGACCAAGTCCTCACCTTCAAAACACAGGTACTGAATGAAACTGATAATGCATAGTAGGTCAGCACTATCAATTAAGCAGAAATAGTTCCTGTATTTACTAGTAAAATTGCTTCAAAATAAATTCTGATGACTAAAACACGACCATGACATCATTGTAATGTATTGAAAAAAATTTTAGTACATTTGCTGAAATTGCAATAACTGTAATTTTTGGGGGGTTTTTTGGGGGAAGGGGGTGGGTTAGAATAATGCTAATCGTGCTAATCAAAGCGCTAACCTAGTCTGTTGGTCTCTATGGCATTTTTAGGTTGATGCACAGCTGCTTGTTGTGCAGAAACTCGAAGAAAAAGAAGGCGTCCTACAGAGCACATTAGCCTCTTTAGAGAAGGAGCTGGCTCTGCGAACACAGGCACTGGAACTCAACAAGAGGAAGGTGAGAGGGACCTTTTTAAGCCTACACTGAACTTATCACCTGACTATAGATTGATGCCAGATGGCTTTGTGGTCCGCAGCCAAAAGTCACACCTTAACCTATCATCACTTTCATGTTGGTATGTCGGTTTGGGGATTTGGGTGCCACAAGCAATCATGAGTTCAATGTTAGAGAAGGAAATGTGTACAAGCTTTTCGAAACACTGTTGCTATGGCACAGTTTGAGTACATGTGGGTCGTTTTTTAAAGGCATAATGATATTTTACTTTCAATAGTTTCAGGGAACAATACAGTTATGTTCGTACAATGTGTTAACAATAAAATTAAAGCAGAAACAGATGAAAGGGGCTACTTGGTTTAAATTAAACCAGTAGTTGCCCGGGAGCAAAGAAGAGGCCCATAAAAAGGTATTGTTCGCCGTGGAAACTGTCGTCATGGATGTTTATGTTAACGGCACAGTAAACAAACATAAACATGAAAACTATTAATGTGAGCCTCAAACCAGATTGTCTGCAGCAGTGGCTCTCACCATTTTCACATCAGGTATTACTTCTGAAGATATCTGGACTCTTTTACTGGACCAAAATGAGCCTGCACTGCCGGTAGTGGCGCAGTGGGTAGGTGTTCGTCCTGAAGGCCAAGGGTCGGCCGTTTGAGTCCCCGCTCAAGCACATCCTGTCATCGTGTCCCTGGGCTAGACACCCCTACATTACCTATGAATGAATGTGGTTGTACGACTAGCAGCCACGCTTGTTAGACTACCCCAGGGCAGCTGTGGCTACACAAGTAGCTCACCACCACCAGTGTGTGATCGTAAATGAATAATGGACTCAAAAATGTAGGTCATTGTAAAGCGCACTATAAATCTAATCCTTTATTATTATTATTTTTAAACCAGGCCTTAACCTAGAACAATCGCAAAAAAGAATCACTAAATTCAGACAAAACACTTTTGGAATCCATCAGGTCTAAACAAAACAAAATGGTTGAAGCTGGTGTCCAGAGGTTTCCAAAAATGTCTGGCCCTGTGATGTCAAGTAGATAATCTATCATAATTATTATTTTACTTCAGTTCACCACTTAAAAACTTGACTGCTATTTGTCAATGTCCCATAAACAATAATTTTATGTTGCTGTAGAGGCCAGGGGAGGGACTTATGTAAAATAATAATTATGACATATTACCTGCTTTACGTAGTAGAAGAGGGTCAGATAGTCAATTTTAAATATTTTATAAGGTATAACCAAGGACTGGACAAAGACTAAACCCAAACTAAACCTACACAAAGTTTAGCCCTATACTGAAGCAGAACTCAAAACTGGAACAAAACTGTCTTTAATTTAACTAAAACAAGACTTGACCTGCATAAGACTCCTGACTACCACCAGTGGGACCTGCACCACAAAGAACCACAGTCGCTCTAGACTCCTGACTAATTTTAATTGACTGTATTTCCTCCCTGTTGTAGGCCGTGGAGGCTGCCCAGCTGGCTGAAGACCTGAAGGTGCAGCTGGAGCACACTCAAGGCAAACTCAAGGAGATCCAGGTGTCTGTGGCTGAGAACCGTACGGCCCGTGAGAGAGAGAGCAGCAACCTCAAACGGGCACAGGTATAAAGCATTAGCATCACAAGACTAGCATTACTCGCTAGGTCACTATCTTAATAATATACAGTACAGACCAAAAGTTTGGACACACCTTCTCATTCAATGAGTTTCCTTTCTTTTCATGACTATTGACATTGTAGATTCACACTGAAGGCATCAAAACTATGAATTAACA
>JAVQKC010115636.1:0-20028 GCA_036025475.1 Philypnodon macrostomus
ACTGATTATATTGTGATATCAGTGAATAGCAAAGTATTATAATAAAATCTCTTTTTATTTTTTAACTTATTACGTAATATTTTTTTGAAAGTATCATTTCAGGCTAGTTATTGAATACATCCATAAAATCTGTAAAATTGATTTGACGTACACACATTATTACACATATATGGGGCAATCATCTGCATAATTGTAATTGTAATGTATTTTGTCACAAAAGGTGGGAGATCCTCTCAAGAAGAAGCTAAAAGAAGGGGTGTTATGCCAAGTTCTGCCTGCCCTGCAATACATCCCCCTGGCCCACACTAAACTAAACTACTATACCCATAAGCGTCAAAATAAATGCTGAACACACTGAAAAAGATAGGTCTGTTATTGTATTTTATGCTACTTAACTGCACTTTTCCAATGACAACAGCTTCTTACCCGAGAGAAGCACTCCACCGTAGACCACAGCCCATAGCATAGGACCTGTTGACATGCTTTAGATCAGACTTCAGGCGCTCATGTCCAGTCAGAGTCAGTTCGAAGCTTGCAGACAATGAAGTAACAGGAAAAATGACATGGTGAATATTATGAGGAAACGGCTCTGAAACAAAGAGGAACTCAAGTTTCGAACTAAAATAAAGTATCATACAAGCTAATTGTCATAGCCATGGTAATGACCTTTGAACAAACGGAATATAGCGTGTGTGATACTTACCTGACGGGGGCGTGGCGCGTTTTTCACCAGGAAACAGGAGAACTTCTGATTTGAATGTTACTTCCGCCCCTAATAAGCCTGACCATATCGTGAATCATGCGTCTATGAAGGGGTTTTATGGTTATTTGTTTGTTGTTCTATGTGGAGCGTGCAACAGCGAAACAGCGACCTCTGGTGACCAACTAGGTAAAACACGTACACAAACAAGACATATCTCTTTTGCCTAAAGTCAAATTTTCTAATGTCCATTCCATTTTCTATGGGCTGGAGGTAAGCTCATCTTAGCTCACCTTGGCTGCAAGCTGCTCACAACTTTGTGTCAAATGCACATAATCATTTTGACCGCATAGAAACATTAGAATTAGATCATTGGCCTCACATAACACTGGGTCTATCTAAAATACAGATTTAGTTGAGACCTACAATGCACCCATTCATTTGTGAATCAGCATCTGTTAATGTTGTACCAGGATGTGTTAATAATACTGAATGTAGACGCCACTCAGACATATTGTTAGTAAATGAAGTTCTCATCCATCTTCATTCCAAGGTCCTAAGGTCAAAAGCCAAACAGTGGTGATCGCTCATTCACTGTAGCCGGCCCAAAGCTTAGGAATTCATTGACTCTGATGGACTTTGGACCATTAATGATTTGCCAGTGTTTGAAGCTAAGCTAAAAACGCACGTGTTTAGAACTGGGTTTATTTTTTACTCTTATTATGTTTTTATCAGTCTCTATCGGATTTGGTTCAGATGTGATGGCTGTAAGGTGCTGTTAGTTGATGTTAGTTTACTCATGACCTTATCTGGGATTTAGATCAACCACAGCTGCTCATAACCGTCTTCATAAGCTGCAAAAACTATACGTGATGCACACAATGATTTTCTCACACCTATCTATCACACTCTATCACCACAAGGTCAGGTCTCTTCATCCTCTGAAAAAACACATCGATGCAGACGTTCAAGGCTTGCTTTTACTGTGATACTGTGTAGAATAACATTTTTACTTGAGAGAGACAACCATTCACTCTCTTCAAATCAATTCATGTCTGATCTGAGGAGAGCCAAAGGACAAGCACAAGGACCACACAGCAAGCTAATATTTGTTAGATAAATAAAAATATATTGCTTTTTGTAACATTTGAGATTGAGAAAATGATCTTACATGTTCATTATGATTATGACGCTAACCCTAACCCTAACGCTAACCCTAACCTTAACCCTAACGCTAACCCTAACCCTAAACCTAACGCTAACCCTAACGCTAACCCTAACGCTAACCCTAACGCTTAACCCTAACCCTAATGCTAACGCTAACCCTAACCCTAACCCTAACCCTAACCCTAACGCTAACCCTAACCCTAACCCTAACCAACAAGTTCAAAGTAATCTTGAAAACATTTTGCACAAAAGCACAGAATTTGTCAATGCCAGTCCAGAATTGTATTGATAAATTTATAGATATATCTACATCATATTCAATATGTTTAACTGTTGAGATAATATAGCTGAGTTCTAGAAGCATCAAACCAAGCTGTGGATTAATTCAAGGCCTCTCACCAGTGACCCCATGTCAAGCCTCCCAGAGCAAACTTCATTTTATAAAAACGATGTATAATTATCTCCACCAATCAGAGCCCCAGTTAAAATTAGCCCCAGGTGTTTAGCGGGGTAATCAGGTCATGGGTGCAAAGCTTCAACTGTTTCAGCCACTCCAACTCAGCTTGTTCTCTGCATTTAATTATTGGTCTACAGGGAGAGACGGAATAAGTCAACTCCACAAACAGCCAAGGCTCTGCATCTTAAATCACACGCCCACTAATCAAAACACGCAAAGTGTTTACATGATGAAATCAATTGAGTGGAGGCCATAAATATATGTTGAATAGTTGAGTAACACACATTGAAAGATTGCGTTGCATCTTGGTGCAGAAACATAGCTTTTCGGAGTTTGGACAAAGTGCTAGATTAATTCTGGGTGTCTGATTGGATACACTTCTAATATTCTAATAGTTCATGTGCAGGAGTATAGGAGGACTTTTAACTCTTTAGGTAAAGTGGGAGAAGTTGTCAGAATCTCTGCTTGAGTTAAATGTTATCAGGATGGATGTTATATTGAGCAATATGGACCATCCCATGCATTTGACCCAGGTATGGTTACATGGAGTCAATTCGACTGTTGTTTGTACTATTACTACTAGCATTAACCCATTATTTTCTGCTTTGGCACCATACTTTTACATGTAAACAATTGGAGTCACATTTCGACCTCCAATTGAACAAGTATTTTTACTATTTTATATCTTCAGTAAAATTACTCAGACTGTTTTTAATGTAATGAATTACTTTTACCAAAGTATTTATTTACAATGCACCTCTGCTCTATAGTATATCTCCCATGATGTCTTATATGTCTGGCTCTTGTTTTGTTACCATCCTTCTCCCTTTGAGACAGTGATGGTGAGAGCTTGGGGTCAAACCATAAAACCCAAAGATCACACAAGCAATCACCAGCACTGTCAAACTCACAATACATCAGAGCGGTGTTGTACTGGCCAAGTGGTTCTCCGCCCGGCGGGGGGTGAGTGGTCCAGACGAGACAAAACCTGTTCAGAGGGAAAGCCGATGCTGGGTGCTGCTAGACCGATACATTGAATCTAGACAGACAACAGCTGACCTCCGAGGTGATGCTGTGGATGCAGAGGGAAGTAAACAAGCCTTCTCATGGCAGATAGGGACGGCACAAAACTATACATGTTCTGCCTATAAGCCGGAGACATTGTTTAGTTATATCTGTGGTTCCCAAAGTGGGGTTCGGGGCCCACTAGGGGTCCACCAAGGTCCTTCAGGGGGGCCCCCAGAGCCCCTACATCAAGTCACATTTAGCTTGAAATGAATAACAAATATGTAGAGTAAAGTATATCATATTTCACCAAATATCACTCCAAACAAGTTAAAGTTACTAGAGAGTGTTTCAAAGGAAAATGATGATAGATGATAGATTAGTTTTGGATTATGAAGGGGGCCAGAAGGGGGCCTGAAGGGGGCCGCAGGACTCTTGACTTTGGGAATACTTCAGGGCATACTTCAGGGCTGGACATTAACTTTTTTGCTCACTGGCCATTGTGGAAATGATATCTTTTTGCATGAGGCATACATATTTATATTGATTTTGTTGATTTTTATTTTAATGAATCACAATAAAATAAGGGCGTACATTAACATGGCTTCAGGAGATCCTACTGGCCAAAGTGACTAGTGAGAATAAAAGTGTTATTATCTAAATCTACCAGTGTTTGGCCGGTTGGCTAGTGTTAATGTCAAGCCACGATTACTATTACTTATTCATTTTAAATATCTAAATACTTTATACACTGTTCCTTGGCTGTACACTTGCACAGCACCTGTAGCACTCTTCCAATGTCTGATATTGTTTGGTCTCCTTTCTACAACTAGACATGAATACACATTAATAGGCAACTCAAACAATGGCTCCGTAGCAGGAACTGCAAAAAAGTGTAGAATATCTGTCTCTTTTTTATTTTCAAAGTTATAATTCATTCATCCCTCAATCATTCAGCAAACACAAACATATATTCACAGTAGACAGAATTGGAACGTATTTAGCTTGAGAACATTCATTCGCAATACAGGAAGTATTACGATCAGAGAACTAATCATATTTATTTAAAATACATTTAATTCTTCTTTCGTTTTTACTCAAGTTATAAAATCATCAACAACTTTACACTTTGTTCTGTATACAGAATACACATGCATTAGCCATGATTTCTTTAATAACCCCAAGAAAACATAAACAGGGCCATGGTTTGGCTCAGTCGGTGAAGCGTGAGAATCCAGCTCACGACAGTTTGCAGAATGTCATTCCCTACTCTTCTCCCTGATTTTCTATAACCAATGTATCGTCTATATGAAAGATAGATGGTGTTTCCCATTAAAGTTGCACAAGAAACCTGAAATGCAGAAAAATATGACTTATTATTAAAGAAAAAATAATTAGAATATTAAAAGTTATGATATTGGAAAATGGCTGGTCAAACTTGAAAATTTAACAACTAATATCTCACCTGCCACTATCTCTTCCCACAGTTACATGAACTTACACAGTGTCAGGACGCTGATCCCCATCAGTGAAAATGACCAGCGGGGGGAACTGCAGGACGCTTCCCGAGACAAAGAAGACTCTAATTAAACTGTCATTGGGACAACATGAAGAGACTGTGATGGATGAATGTGCCTTAGCTCACCTCTCAGACTCAGAACTGTAGAGTTTTCCTGCATGGTCACCATATTACGGGCGGTGCAGGTATAGTTCCCAACGCTCGCTTCACTGAGTCTCTCTATGACATACACCGAGCTGTTAACCTGTGTGTCATTGCCGTTGAACGTCCAGCTGAAGTTCGCAGGCGGGATGGAGTCTGCTCCGCACTGAAGGTTCACTCTCTGACCAGGCGAGGCCACTGGTGGTCCGTTGATAGATACGTTATAAGGGCCATCTAGAAAACAGAACATAGGGAATAACACATTATTTATTTGATTCATTTTCCAATCTATTTTGGGTCTAAGGCATAATGCATCCTGGACAACTGCCAGTTAGTCGCAGGGCTAATACACACACTGAGAGATAATCATTCACTATCGGCAATGCACCAGTTCTACACATGCATGTCTTTGGATGGAGGAAGGCAAGGTACAGAGAGAACCTCCAGATACACATGGGGTATATATGCAGACTCCACGCCTAGATGATCCAGTTTAGAATTGAACCCACAATCTCCTTGCTCAGAGGCAAGAGCACATATGAATACTCAATGTGTACTTCTCAGCATTTTAGTCAAGATCAAGTGTGACAAAAATGCTTTTGCGCCACATGCAGTGAATATTATTTTGCAAAGATACTAGGTCTTTCTGACCTTCACAGAACAACAAACAGAACAAAGGAGCAATGATTCCTGCCTCCGTCAGACGTTGCTGGTTATACCTACACTAACACCACACCAGAGTGAGCCATTAAAAGTTCGGTTCTTCCCAAACTCAGCACCGTGGCACACACTAAATTACCCGTAGGAGCAAATGCATCTGTAAATGGGCATCTCTAAATGTCAGCTCCTTGATTAAGTAGCGATTGTCCAGAGGCATCTTACCACCTCATCCAACAGCTGACATATACTACAACACTCTTCCACCCATAAAAAAAATTAATGCTATCAGTAATGTCTTTTAACTTAAGAAGATACTCACAGTTGACGACGAGATTGTAAGCCGCGCTCATGGAGGAGACAGGGTTGCTGAGTTGACATTTGTAGGTGCCATGGCTGGAGCTGTGAACCGGTTGTATGTAGACGGTTTTGTTGTTGATGGAGAAGCTTATTCTGCCGCCGGAGAGGAGGGGTTGGCCGTCTTTGGTCCATACTCTGGTGCTGATGGTGCCCATGGCCTCACAAGTCAGGTTAGTATTAGTTTTATCTTCAATCAAGACCAGTGCAGGGCTCCGGACCACTGCCCCAGTCATCAATACTGAAGGAAATAAGTGTTTTAAGAAATATTTATGCACAAAATAACACGTGTAGGTACGTAATGAGCCATTGTTGAATCCAATGGATTAGGATCACCATCTGGATCCAAGCTGTGGATTTTTTAGCATTGCGAGATGAAATGTATTGTGGCTCAATATACATAAATAATTTACCCCTGAACTAGAGGAAGTCTATACCTGGGCATTATAGCTTTAACATGGCAAGTCTTTTGTGTAAAACATGAACCAGTCAGAAATTAGAAAACCTTTTCACACATTTTGTTCTCAGTTGTATTATTGTTATTATTATTATTATTATTCTGCTAATTCTGTTAAAATATGCATAAATATCCTTTTCTGAAAAATACTTAGTAATTATTCAGTTTGTTTTTAAATAATTGAACGAGTCTTAAGCTGCTTAAATGATCTCATTACAGTGTTGTTTTTGTTCAGTCTTTATAAATGAAGCCTTTGCAAAGTCAAATCTACAAGAATTGTATCATACTTATGGTATCTTTTGTTACTGTTTGCAATGACATTGTTTATTGTTTACATACATCTCTTTTTGTGAAGCCCTCTGAGGCTACTTTGTTGTGATATAGGGCGATACAAATAAAATTGAATTGAATTATGGGTCTTTTTAAAATGTATAGTATAGCTTATTACAGTGTTACCACAAACAAAGAGAAGAGACCATTTAGCATGTTTATGGCATATTATTTATCGTAATCTTTAACCTAATACAAATTTAGACATTTGCATAGAACCTAACATACAAATGTGACTTACCATATACATTAAGCGTGATCCTGCCTTGCTGCTGGAGCTCTCCGTCTGGGGTGATGGTCACAGTGTACTCCCCGCTGTCCTCCAACACCAGATTCCTAAGCTCCAGGGCGGCGGTTCTGCGGTCCAAGGAGATCCGGCTGGTGTAGCCAGGCGCGGTCACATTTGTGCTGGTGGAAGTGATGATGTTGACCCCTTTGAAGCTCCAGCTGACCGATAAGAAGGGTTTCTCCGGGGGGCTGAGGGTACTGACAAACTTCACTGTGCCCCCTACCGTTCCACTCAGCGGGCCGTCCGGTAAGATCCCATCACCAACACACAAGCCTACAAATATATCAGAAATCGTTTTAGAGATTGGGTGAGTGGTTCGCAAACGTTTCACAACACCAGAAAATATTTTACAAGTATAATTTTCACAGAGGTTAAGGTTAACATCAGTCAGTGTTCCCCAGGGCGGCTGTGGCTACAAAGGTTGCCACCACCGGTGTGTGAATGTGGACTGAATGACTAATGGACTTAGTTGTAAAGCACTTTGGGCATCTTGAAAGGCACTATATAATTGTAAGCAACCTGTCAGCGCAGTTCAGCGCCCGAGGACCCATCTCCAGATCATGAGCCTGGATCTTGGCCAGCAAAGTTCCTAGTGTGTACCTGGAGGAAACCCACCCAGACACAAGACAAACCAGCAAATTCCACACAAAAACTGTGGACCAAAACATGAATTACTAATTAAAAAGGTAAACAACTAGTCAAATAAGGTCTAAACCAGGACTAAACTATATCTGAACCTGGACTAGACCATGACTAAACCAGGTAGAGCCAAGATCATGATCAAGTCCAGAAATCATTTAAGCCCTCTACTAGAACAGGATAAATAAAATGACTCCAGAACAAACTAAAACAAAACCCACGTACCATGAAAAGTACCTATACCACAGATTGAGAACCCATTATTTAGAGCCTAAACTGTGTGATATTTTAAATAGAATTGTACCAAACAGCATCAGCAGGAATCCAATTTGCAGAGTCCTCTGGTCCATAATACGGGCAGTGATGTTGTGGCACTCTTCAAACCTGAAACATGAAGGGTCCTGTGTGCACTCTGCTTTTATCCATCCATACCTCAGAAGAAACTGCATCTCCTCCTCCAGGGATGAAAAGCACAAACAGTGACCAGTGTTTACGATACTACTGTGTACATACAGCCTCTGGGTCTGCACCAGTGAGTCATTAGGTGCATTTACGAGCTGCATTTTGGCCTCAGATAGTTCACTAATTGATCATGAGTATAGTGTTTTCATAGAGTAGAGGAAATAAATACTTAATAAGTCCATACAAAAAAAAACAGTATATCAGATGGAGAGGTATATCTATGATCTATGATATCTTGATTCTGTAATGGCCTTGTGACACAATAGATTGAGCATTTACACCAGAACTAGAGGAATCTTGGATCTTTTTTGTAAGTGGAGCTTAATTTAATTGGATCTAATTGCTCCAAATCTGGAATCAAATATGGGATCTGTTGTGCCGGTTCTTTGTATTCATTCCACCCTTCTCTCAGGATAATGAACAATTGCTGATGAGCACTTGAATTACCTCTACTCTAGATCTAATCCTGGTCGAGCACCTATCTGGAGAATTAGCTTTTTGTGCATGTTTTTATATTAATTGGGTAGACTGGAGTACCCAATCCCTATCACAAGGAGATCACGCACCACACAGAAAGCTGTATGAAGCAAATGAGTGATTTCTACCCCTGCATACCGTAAGCTAATTGGATTTCCTTTACACCTTCAACTGCTACAAGTGTAGTATTTTCCCATCTGCTATTCCATTAAGAGGGAAATTGGTTATTTTGCATTTGTGTTGTGTGTTAAAAGGTCTTTCTGAGGGGTTTGTGGTCGCGGAGGTGGGGGCCTGTTTGCATTAGTTTTATGAGCTCTAAGTGAGTGGTTTTGGTCTTTTTACAAGGTTTTGTTTGAGAGCTGAAGCGGTGAGACGTTGCATTCTTTGTTGAGGAGGATCAAAGCCGCACAGGAGCCGCTCAGCCCATTCAGACTGAATTACAACTACATCACAGTCTCCGGAACTATATAAGCTGATATATGTCATATTGTGGCTCTCATGCCTCGCTCTGATGGCCATTTGATATAGCTTCATCACATGACTCATGGCTCCACGAAAGAGATGACACACAGATCAAACAGACTATAAACAATGTGGTCATGGAAATGTATCATGCGAGTCTATCATAGGACATAAATGTGTCAGCTGCAGAAATGTACTTTATACCATCACCATTCAGGCTCTTAATGAAGGATGGTATGGTTTTGATAGCCTGACAGTGGATGGCAGATCAGTAATGGGCCAAGGACATATAATAATAATAATAATAATAATAATAATAATAATAATAATAATAATAATAATAATAATAATAATGGATTGGATTTATTTGACATTTTTTGTGTAACCATTATTCATTCACTCCTCAGTTACACCTGATGGTGGTAAGCTACTCATGTAGCCACAGCTGCCCTTGGGCACACTGACGGAAGCGTGGCTGCCAGTTTACGCCTACACATTCAATCATATATAGGGGTTTTTGGGGTGTATGTGGAACACTGTTTTATTCCTGAAATGTATAAAAGTGCAAATATTGTGAGATAGGGATATTCCAGGTGTCACAAACTAACTTTATGTCCAGGTCATTTTTGTGATGCTGTGAGCGACAAGGTCAAAGGATAGAGCACTGAAGTGAGAAAATCCCTGGTTTGAGTGTAGATACGGGCATGAAAAAAGACCGGGCTAATGCCTTGGTGGCGCTGAGCAGAATCGTTTAAGCTTTGTGAGGGTTATATAGTTTTATATATATAGTTTTATTAGAGTTATATGTTGAAATTAGTTTTAAAATTCCATTGAGAAAATGTTATGTAAATATTTTAGGAGCTTTCAACCGGTTATTAAGTCTGTTAGTACAGTAATGTCAACAGTATGTGGCAACTATACCATTGTTGACTGAAACCAAAACTGAACAAAGACACAGTTGTTCTTTTTTAATGTCTAAGATTTACATTTTGAGGCTACATTATACAATTTATAATTTATAGATTTATAAACGTACATTATGTTCAGAGAAATATAGGGAAACCACTTGAGGCGGACCCACACAGTTTGCTAAAAATCTTGGAAAACAGACCAAACTTTTAGACGCTATCTGAAATGTTAAAAGCAAAATACTTTGATATTTTGAAAACTAAGCAAATGAATCTTTTTCCTCACATCAATAAATCGGATTTGGTGTGCTTTTGTCTTGTTGATACAGTGTGTACTAAGTGTTTGTTGTATGATCTCTCATAGATAACAGCCATTGATCTTTGTTAGATATTTTAGCCAAGTTGACCTCTCACCTTTACAGAGTGCTGCTACTAAATCAGTGAGAAACTACTGCCAAGTCTTATCTTTGCAATGGATCGATGCGTATTTAATTCACACATTAACACTCGGTACCTGTCTGAAAAATGTACCAAATAATGTACAATTATAATCACAATGCAGTTCAACTTTAAATCATTTTTTATCTTCACCCACTTTGATCGTCCGGCCTACATCACCCCGTCTGCCCTTAAGTCTTCATGCTGGTCCATCAATGATTCACTTGTGTAGTTGTAGTAATGGGCTGATAGTGGCACCAATGATAAGATCAAGCAGACGAGGTGCTATCAGACCCGCTCCGGCAGATGTGCATTCAGGTGATGAACTGTCGTAAATAACCGAGTCCATTTATTTTCACACAATGATCATCGTAAAATATTAATTTCACACATAAATTATGACCTCAGAAGCACTGCGTTATTGGGCCCACACATAATCATTAACAAGGGACGGGACGTGGTAAGATTTTCCATTTGATTAAGTGGCGGCCCGTGGAGTTCACAACACGTTTGATGTAAATAAAACAAAACATCATTCAAGACAGCGGTAAGGCCAAATTAAACAGGATATAAAATACAATGTACAATACAATAAATAGCTCTGTGGATTGTGTCAAGCATTATTACATTACACTATACATATATTTTGCTAATATTGGTGAATAAATCAGTGCAACCGTGTAGAACTATCATAGACATCCTCTGAGAATTATTTTTTATTTATCGATTCTCCCCTTCTGTGTGGTTCTGGATGCATCAGCTTGTAAATGTTAGCTTCGCCAGCAAAACAAAGTGGGTCGGGAACCTCTCTTAATGGCAAAATTGTGACTTTAGAGTGTTCGTTTCTATCTGTGCCACAGCATTAAAGGTTATGAACGTAAAGCTAGTAATTGCTTCTTTGTGCGGATCTAGAACACCATCTGGATCCAGGATTTTTTTCAGGAGTTTGTGAGATGGTCAGAATGGGACCAGCCCACAAGGGGTCAGTAAAAGCTTTGTTGTTTAATGGATTGAGAGCATTTACCCCTGAACTATAGAATTTCAGTTACAGTGCTTGTTTGGGCACTTTATTATGCCATGTTTGGGGTCTAGGTCAACTGAAGCAGGCACTACTCTACTTCTTAGTATTGAATAAAAAAATGATTCGGGGAGCAGGCCAGATAGATTTAAAGTCTATATATTACTGCCCATAATACTACTAGAGGTGGGTGATATGGTAAAAATGTAATTCAGATTTGATCATGACTTAAGTTTGTATTTTTTGGTCTTACACAGAAGGCAGTGTCAAATTCAATGTACACTCAATCCAATGTTCATCATAATACTCTACTGATTATTGAGTTTTCATTGGTGGAGGCTGGTGGAGGGCAGAGCATAAATGAATGCACTGTATCACGGTTCAACACTCTTCCCAGATAAGTAGCTCGTCATAAATTCATATCACAATATTGAACTTTTATCACTCATGCTACTAGCCCCCATACACAACGCTGCAGCAGACACTGACATGAACAGGATCGAAGACATCAGAATGTATTCTCCTTGGCCTTGTCTTGGTTCGCTTTTCTCTGAAGAGACAATAGCTCGGGTTAGAAACGTCATGAGGTTCTCCGTGTACCATACAGCGATTATGACATGTTCACTCACAGCAGACGACACTGACCTTTATGGGGACCGCGTACACGTCGTTCTGTTCCGCTGCCCCCGTGATCTTATAGATATCTGAATGCTGCTTCTGTTTCACACTACGCTTTTCTGAGGAGACCAGGCTTAAGTTAACACACAATGAAAGAAGAACAGAACATCAGGTCGATACTAACCTTTCCGATGCGCAGGGTAATTGCTGTTTAGCCTGAATGATAGCGACAAAAAGGTGTCAGCGACAGTCAGCCTTGTGATATTAGCATTAGACAATTGTATTGTATGCATTGTATTGCATTGATTAAATGTGTTTCATTTAAAGCTGCACTACCTGATTTTTTCTCATGTAATTGAGCAAAGAGATTATTCAGTCAGCAAAAAAGGACTCTTGAATACCGTTTGTGAATGGTATTATAAGGATATTTTACATGCTTCTACGCTCCGATTGGTCGATACATCCATTATCTATCCAGACCGGCGCTTTCTCCTTTCTGGTTTGTGAACGCATACGAGGCAGTGTGCGTGCTCCATGTGTGAGACAGTGAGAGGGGTGTGGGATAAAACATCAGGGTACATCGGAGTACATCATTCAAACTTTTTTCAAATTTTTTTGCTCAGTTTCACAAAATCCGGTAGTGCAGTTTTAAAAGAGACCTATGCAATTTTTTAGACTTCAGGTTCAATGTGATCCCAAATGAGATGTTGTAGGGTGAATGAAGCTTCCTTGCTAGGATGAATGTCCCTGGAAGTCTCGGGTCAAGTCACAGGTCTCGCTAAAACCACAAACGGCTTTTACAGAGAGAGCTCCAAGAACTGACACAGACCTGGTGTTTCTGCGTTGAACAGTAGCTTTATGATCGTCTAGAGTCTATAAATAAAGTCTGTATTCTTTGTGTTTTGTCTGTGGACAGTGTTAGTCTCGGAAACTGTAGGGGGCGCTGTGTGAAGGAGAAATGTGACCAAAAGTGGCATAGGTCACCTTTAAGTGCAATTAATGTCACACCATATAATATGTGGCCGTCTATAAATAAGCATTGTACCTTTTTCTTCGATTTATGCAACACACAATTATAGCGCACACCAACGCAATGAGCAGACAACACCCCACTGTTATAATGGTAGCTGCTCCAACCTCAGTCGTGCAGGCACAGTTTGAGAAGTCTGGGGAAAACAGAAAGCCCATGTATTATTTAGATTCTCTTGACACTCCTCTCAAAAATTTCTCACCATTGTTTTATTTCTTCCCTACCTATTATGGTTAACTCGTGGCTTGCAGTCTGATTTCTCATTGTTGCCAGATTGACAGCGGTGCATGTGTAAGTCCCACTGTCAGAGCTTCTGGATGACTGGATAACGTAGACGGCGCTTTGAATGCCGGTTGGATTCCCGTTGAAAAGCCAGGTAAACTTGGCCGAGGGCACGGAGGCGGTGGAGCAGTGGAGCGTGCTGAAATCTCCGGCGTGCGCGGAGAGAGGTCCTACAACGGTCGTGCTGTCAGGCCCATCTGTAACATGGAGAAACAATCCCAGTGAAGCGCTTCCCCGATCAATATACCATGTAAACAGAGTGTATTCCTCGATAGCGTACTGTATATAGTACACTCCAACAGCTCTGGGGGGGGTTAACATTTCAGTGGAGATCTCTTGATGTGTGTGTGGCAAATGAAACTAAACAATGGTATTTTGCTCCAGTGGTCTGGATCTAAATCTAAGCATTACAATGTTTTAATGTCAAAGGTGTCCAAAGAGAGGCCCCTGAGCCATCGGTGGCCCCTGACAAGATTTTATGTGGCCCTTCAATGATTTGTTAATGGCCGAGAATTGAAGAATGTTAATGGATGAGAATTGATGAATGTTAATGGATGAAAATTGATGAATGTTAATGGATGAGAATTGATGAATGTTAATGGATGAGAATTGATGAATGTTAATGGATGAGAATTGAAGAATGTTAATGGATGAGAATCGAAGAATGTTAATGGATGAGAATTGAAGAACATTAATGGCTGAGTTAATGGTAAACAACTCTTAGTGGCCCTTCAGCATTTCCAAACATTTCAATAAACCTGCATTTACCTACTGTCAGGCACCATGTCAGTTGAGTCTCCTGTTTGGTTACAGAATTACATTTTTGAGCGTAAATGTATAATTATATTTTGCTAGACTGCATTACTGTCACATACCTGACATATAAGAAACGTATGATGGTTTGGTTAGAAAATATAATTGCACCAAGATTATATATCCAGGATTATCTGAACTTTTATATGGCTCCCACTGAAGTAAGTTTGGACAGCCCTGGTCTATGTACTTGTGATATTAGTATATTAAAGGCAGATGTTCATGATGGTGTTACTGCCTTGAGAGGCTCGATGCAACTTCATTTTGTCATAGTCCAAGAATATATCACTATATACTTGGTTTTAATTACATAATCATTGTGATGCTGTGAAAAGACTAGATAATTACTCAATAATTACTGCTACTTATCTTAGCTTTATGGACATCTAGCATTAATTCTAAAATAAAATCCATATAGTTCAAAGACTGTGGAAGTGTACCATTTGATCTCCTAGTGTGGCTGTTGTTTTGAGTGTTATAAACTCACGTAGGACGAACAGAGTTAGAGGCTGGCTGATTTGAGCACCGAGCCCATTCCACACGTTGCACCTAAGTGGTCCCTGGTCGTACCGGCTCACGTTCACTATAGTCAATGTAGCGCCTCCATCAGTGAGGTGGACTCTGTCATTGGCTGTGACCGCAACGCTGCCGTTCAACCAGAGGAAAGTCAGATTTGATCCGGATGAGGAACAGGACAGACTCACAGAACTGCTAAACTCCATCAGCTGTGAGACGTTTGAAGTCACCCCTGTGTTAAATACTGGTTCTATAGACAATACACATAAAGGCAAATGACAGCATATGCACCTGTCTGGACTGAATATAGAGATTAATTCTTACCTTGTACAAAAATAGTCGAAGTGTGAGATGCTGTATATCTCAGAGTTTTTCTGTTGTAGGCCTGGCACATGTAGCCCCCACTGTGATTCGTGTTGATGTTCACTAGTTGGAGATCTGGTCCGGTACGAGATAAGATGTTCCCATTGAAAAACCACTGGAATAGGGCAGACGGTCGGGAGTCGGCTGAGCATGTAAAAGTGATGTTTGAACCTTTCTCATGGTAGAGCTGTGGCGGAAATAGCTTCATGTTGATGTTTTCTGGGCCATCTGCGGAGATAATGTCTAGAATGAGGTCGGGCTCGTCAAGCACAAATGGAAGCGAGAATTGCGTTCGATCTGTGTGGGTAAATGTATTAAATTATTGTGTTTCCGCTTATTCCTGTTAAAAATCACAGGACTGCAGGCTATCCAAGCAACTATGAGCCTTAAGCGGGGACATTTTGGACAGTGGTGAGTAAGTAGCAATAGAGACATACAGTTCTGCAACCACTGTAGATATGTTTGAAGATATGCTGTTAATAATAATGAGTGAATCAGTTTTGAAAGGAAGCATCAGACTTTGCCCGTACTTGATAGACTTGAAGGTTGCTGACATCTTGTGCTGATCCTCGACAGTTGCAGTGATGTTAAAATGAGGTTTGTGGAACTAAATCAAGCTGGAGACATAGTTCCAAACTGTAATCTATGACAATGTATCCAGACGGTGATACAGATCCATACCAAAAATACCGTAATTTGCTGCATTTAACACTTATCTAATACATGGGGTTCCCAAAGTAGGGGCCGGGACCCACCGGGGGGGTTGCAAGAGCCCAACTTGGGGTCGCAAGATGAATTCCAGGAATATATATATATTTTAATGCATTTAAATTTAAAATAAACCATACTAACAACATACACCAGTATTTAAAGTGTGTTTTTATATACAGTGGGCCTACAGTGTGCATTCTCTGTGAGACTGGGGGTCCCGGATCGTTCATTATTTTGGAGTCCCGGGTTGAAAAGTTTGGAATCCACTGATCTAATGTGCTTTCACAGTACACTGACAGACAACCATTCACTCTCACATTCATTCACTGTGGGCAATTGATTTTTCTTTGGATAATGGAAGGAAGCTTAAGTATGTAAATGAAAAGATGCATTATATTGGGCAGCTCTGTGACTCGATACTGCAAAATGAAACAGCATGGTAAACAATAACAAGAAAATTAGCGTCAACCACTCATGTCGTAATGACTGTAATAATCGTGAATCAAGCGGGACATTTTTATGCAAATGGTGTCAAACATCGGAGACGCTCGTGTGGAGAGAGGTAACTCACAGCTGACGGAGAGGCGCACGGCATCGCTGGAGTCATTACTGAAATGATTAAAAACATGACACCGGTACGGGCCCTGGTCGTAGCGGGTGGAGGTAATTATGACGAGAGTGGAGCCTCCATCGGTGAGGTGGACCCGGTCATTGGCGGTCACTTCAGAGCTACCGTTGAACCAGAGAAATGAAGGGAAGGATCCAGAACAGGAGCAGACCAGGCGAGCAGAACTGTTGAACTCCACCAAGTCTGTGCTGCTCGAAACTATCACCACGTTGGAGATATGTGCTACAAAGAGAAGGAGAATTATCTTCATAAATCAATGTGTGGATATGAACATCAGCAGCAGAACCATCCCAACCCTCTTAGACACAGAATCATCTCACTCTCCTCCTTCACCGCCTTAGCAGGAGAACCATCACTAACCCTCTTAGACACAGAATCATCTCACTCTCCTCCTTCACCGCCTTAGCAGCAGAACCATCCTAACCCTCTTACACACAGAATCATCTCACGCTCCTCCTTCACCACCTTAGCAGCAGAACCATCTCACTGCCCTCTATCGCCACCTCAGAAGTAGAACAATCTTCTCACTCTCCTCTATCACATCAGGAATAGCACCATCTCATCTCTCCCTAGAACCACCGCACAAGTAGAACCATCACACTCTTCTCCATCTCAGCAGCAGAATAATCTCACTCTCCTCCTTCACCACCTCAGCAGCAGAACCATCTCACTCTCCTCTATTCCTCACTACCTCAGGATTATCACCATTTCACTATCCCTATATCCGCCGCACATGTAGAACCATCACGCTCTTTGCCACAACCCCCACAGCAGCAGAACCATGTCACTCTCCTTTATCCCATCACTATCTCACCCATCTCACTCTCTCCATAACCACCGCACAAGTTGTACCATCTCACTCTCCGAGATCTACAGATGAGAACACTCTTCCATCACCACCTCAGCAGCAGAACTATCACTCTCCTGGTTAATCTCATTTTATGTTGGAGAAAGACAGATTTAAACGTACATCTCAGCACCGTAATTGCCGTAGATCGAGACGTTTCATGTTTCATTGTTCTGTTGTTGTAGGCCTGACAGCTGTAGTTGCCACTCTGACTCATTTGGAGGTTGACCAGTTTCAGCTCTGGCCCATTGTGGGGGAACACGTCTCCGTCCAGAAACCACTGAATGAAGGCAGGAGGCCCTGATGCTGTCAAACATGTAAGAACCACATCCGCTCCTTCATCGTAGGATTCTTGTGATGGAGATACAGTAAGGTTAATCTTCTCTGGTCCAACTGCATTGAACATTGAGGAGAGAAAACAAGAATGAACGTTATTTACAAATTTGGATACCTAAAAGTGTTTTGTTGAGTTTTATTCATTTTTATTTTATTTTTATATATATATATATTATTTTGAGCTTCTTTTAGGTAAAAATATAACGTTCTATCTGTAATATCAAGCCTTGACTTTTTAAACTGGATATACTCAAAAGTGGTCAGAACGCAGATAGAACATTAACCAATATGTAACAATCACATTCCACAGGACAGAGGCGCTCCAAACGGTAGATACATTGAGAACTGGACTCTACAATCTAAATGTGAGGGAGCTGATGTTTTAATTCAATATTCACAGGTTATTCACAGCGATTTTTTGGTTAAAATTATAAAAAGCCAGCCAGTGTTAGGACGTCGAGAAGAAGAGGAAGAGTTTTACAAAATCAGGTAGTGCAGCTAGTTTCCTAGGTTTAGATTATTGACAGTATATGAATGTATGACTTACAGATAATAGTGAGGATTATTGAACGACTGGATACACGACTGACTGGGTTAGACACATTACATCTGAATGGTCCCTGGTCATAGCGGCTAACGTTGACTATAGTTAGGGTGGTGTTTCCATTGGTGAGGTGAACTCTGTCATTGGCTGTGACCTCAGAGCTGCCGTTCAGCCATATGAACGTGAGAGAGGAACCAGAAGCAGAGCAGGACAATTTCACCGTTGTACTGTTGACTTCCCACATTTCTGTAGCAGTGGCGTTAATCTGTACATTGGACACCGGCTCTGTGAGAGAAAGGAAGATAACAAGAGCAGTCAAGAGCAGTCAAGAGCAGTCAAGAGCAGTCAAGATTGGGTCTGGGACTTAAAAGTGGATTGTAAAAAATAAATAAAATATGGATAAAAATATGGATGAAAATAAAAATAAGGATACAATTAAAATTAAAATTAAAATTAAAATTAAAATTAAAATTAAAATTAAAATTAAAATTAAAATTAAAATTAAAATTAAAATTAAAATTAAAGATCTTTAATGAGGTTCACAACTGGTGGATCAGGGCCCAAAAGTTGGTCACACAGGAAAAAAATAATTTCTGCTAATTTCTGCTCATATTTCATTACTAGATATGATTTTGCTTACATGAAATTGTGAAATTAAATTTAAAGCCATGCCATGGGAAATTGTGTGAGCAGTCTGTCCCAGCTACTTAGGACTTTAGGCAGGCTTTTGGGCAATTTACATTACAACACCAGTTCACCCCGACAGAGATATTGGGGCAGATGTTGATTCATTTGTTCTGATAAACAGAAATACTAACCACTTTGCAACTGTAGAAAAATACTAATAAAATTAAGGCTTAACAATATTCATGATGCAAAATTTTGTCATGCCTTTTCAACTTTTTCTCAATAGCTCCACGGAGGTTGAAGCAATAATAGCCCCCTGGCACAAAATAATCTAATCACACAGGCCACACATGGACCAACCTGAAATGTATTATGACTTTTTTTATTAAGTTTGTTGAGCCCACATTAATTTTTTAAAGCCCAAACTTACCTAGTACTGTGACGGGTAAAACACGTGAAGTTTCATATCTGAGAGTTTTGTTGTTGAAAGCCTGACAGCTGTAGTCCCCACTGTCACTCATCTGAATGTTTTGAAGAGTATGCTGTGGTCCAGTGTAGAGCTGCAACTTTCCATTCACAAACCAGTTGATTCTGGCAGAAGGTTTGGAGTCTGTTGTGCAGTTCATCTCCAAGTTAGTGCCTTTTGCAATGTATTGTTGTGATGGAAATGTAGTGAAAAGAATGTTTTCTGGTCCATCTTCAGTAAGAAAAAAGCACAGCATTAACCCGCGTGTTATATAAAGCTATCATTGTATAATAACAAAAAAGACTGAAAACGTACAGCTAATGGAGAGGTGTACAGGATCACTGGTGCCATTACTGATAGCATTAGACACTCTACACCTGAATGGTCCCCGGTCATAGCGAGTTACTGGGGCTATAGTGAGAGTGGAGCCTCCATCAGTGAGGCGCACTCTGTCAATGTCTGTGAGCTCAGAGCTGTGGTTCAACCAGAGGAAAGACAGAGAGGAGCCAGAGGCAGAGCAGGACAGACTCACAGAATCATTTACCTCCACCAAGTCTGTGTCGTTGGCACTTAGTCTTACATTAGAGATGGGAACTGCAAAAAATGTAAAAAAGGTTATTGATGGAGCTGGTAGTATATATTATGACTATGCAATTGTTTTGTAAAGTCAGATATAGACATATATAGTAGTATTAATAGTAATTTGAGAGTAGTAGTAGTAGTAGTAGTAGTAGTAGTAGTAGTAGTAGTAGTAGTAGTAGTAG
>JAVQKC010115671.1:0-23793 GCA_036025475.1 Philypnodon macrostomus
ATGTCAAATAGACCCTTCCAATTTTTGTCATGGTTTGGTAGCGGGGCCTCTTAATTGCTCGTTAACAATATTAAAACCCTTAGAAATCACACAATGTCTGATTAAGGTGCCCGTTGGTGCCAGTTGTGGCAGACGTATGGGGCCTTTCTGTTGGGGAAGACGTCATAGGTCTAGTTATCGATGCAAAAGCTGTTGTGTTCGGTCCAATACTCAGGGAGATATGGATTTTTTTCATACAATTCATTGTTGGTATGCAAAAAATGTTGAGCTGTTTTCAGTGATTTAGAAGTCAAGCCTTAATGAGAACTACTTGGCTCGGTCCAGTCCTCATCTCAACATAGATGCATGTTTGGTCCATTTCATTCAGTGTAGGACGACTACATCATTCTTAAGCAGTTGTTTAGCAATTGACCAGACTGCTGATGTCCCCCAGGGTCTCATATGTATCACACTGAAAAAATGTTAGTCTTAATTTTGTCCACAACCTACCTTTTACCTGCTGTTGATAATGCAGGTCAGGACATTGACTCTGCACCATTAGATTAGATTCAATGGAGTGCATTTTTGTGTCAGTGAACATGAGTTTCCAAAGCTAGCCCTAGCTAAATATGAGTGTGTTTCAGGGCTAGGTAGTAGATTATGCCCTGACAGTACAGCAAGAACAGGAGCTATATATATATATATAGTCAATTTTTAGATGTCACTGTATTATCAATGTATTATTAATGTATCATTAATACATTGACACATTGTCCCATGTTCCCAGCACCACTGGTATAACTAGTTGTCCTATAAAAAGTATGTTTTGACTTTCCATCTGGTCTTGTGATTGTATAAGTGAAACCACCACCACTATCTGAAAGAACCTGTTAGAGTTCTAAGCAATCACAGAATTGCCCCCCAAAAATACATTGCTCTTCAATATCATATGTTTAAAGGTGCCTTCAGAGGTGCACCTATGGCATCACTATGTATGAGATGGTCCATTGAAACGTTGTACGCCTTGAGAATGAGAAGAGGCTGGCAGCTCCCCACAGTAATATTATGCACCCATTACCATTTGAAGATTCCAGGTAAAATGAAATAGCCCACTGCTGTACCGTTAGCATGCAGCAGGCTATGGGTCTATCTGTCTATGTTCCAGACAGGGCACCGTCTCTAGACAATCAACATGTCTGTGGTAAAGAATGAGAGAGCCCTGCAGCCACCAGATCCATCACTCATCAGACACTGTTAAGGAAATTTAGGAACTTAATTTTGCCGTTGCTGGCACTTGATACAGCCAGTGATTCAACATTGTTATAACAGAGTGATGTCTACCCTTTAAGTGATGTGCACACGAGCAGCCATTCTTCACTGAGAAGGATGCTCTGTGCTGCAGCAGTTAATGATGGCAAACTGGTGCTTTATCAGGCTACGCTAATACTCTAGCGTCAGATATTTTAGGCTAATCTGGTTGTTACTTAGTACAGATTGGTATGCCTATTTAATTTTGTGCAATTTAACCATAATAAATAATCTACCGTATGCTATATTTGAATGTATTTCTTTATTTTTTGGTGTAAAGTCTTCTTTTTATTTCATAGAGCTAAAGCTTAAGTATTAGGTCTAGTACAGGTAACATTACTAAACTAGAAGCACCTGATGCTCATAGACCACTGCCAAGGCAGTACAGTTTCACCCTGGATTAAGGAACTTTCTCCCAAAAAACATTTACTCATCCACACCAATAACTACCTGATTTAGCCACCACTCTTTTACAAAATGATCATTCCTCATTTCTTTGCACTTTGCTGATGTAAGCAGTAAGCAGAAACACTATACATCCACCATCCATGGCTTATTTTGTGATTGCAGTTGATCTTCATATAGATGATTTCCTTGTACCTGGATCTCCATTTTAGTAGTCTAATTAGTTGGCAGCTGGTTGGTCCACCGGGCTCCTGCTCAGTCAGAGGCCTAGCTTTGAGTTGTGCCAGCCGACCGCAGACAGCTGCTGAGTGGAGCTCTTCCAGACACATCAGTGCAATCCTCTTCTAATCCTGAGCTCCCCCACTGTGAGCCTGTTGTTGGAGAGACATCACAAAGAACATATGACGGCGGTGATAAGAGGGACTCCATTCGATCGAGTCAAATTAAAACGGGTTATTAGCTAAGCGTTTGTTCCACTCTCAATTTGATACTTATTCACAGATCATTCTACGCCTCATGTCACCGGGGCTCCTCTTTTCTTTTGTGTATTTCTGGAAGAGGAGCTGATAGACTGACTCGGGGTTGAATAATTTATTTGGCTTTTCCGGGTGCAGATGAAGCATGTCATTCAGAGGTGAGACTTGAGGCAGATCTTGGAGGATTCGCAGGTTGGGTTTCTCCTGCTAGACCAGAAGAAAGAGTCTCACTTAAAAATGACAGCTCAGAAGAAGGCTTTGAAACATGTGCACTAGTCAAGCCGAGGTTGTGCTCCTTCTATTAAATAATCATCAATGGGTTCAGATTTGTTATGTGTTTGAGAGATCAGATAAGCTGTAAAGTAAAGCGTCTTTGAGTAGTTGTGAAAAGCGCTATATAAAATTGATGAATTATTATTATTATTATTAAAGCCAGGCTTGATGTGCTAAATGCTCTGTGGTGAGATAAGCATTGTTGTGAATTATGAATGTACTATGTTTAACAAGATGCCACAAATCTTGTAGCTGGGAAGTACAGTTTTGCGTTATTGTTTACCGAGTCTAAATTTGGTAAAACCCAGATAGTATACACGCATGCATGAACCTAGTGGGTAAGGATATTAGAACAATGTGCCTTTTATAAAGAGATGAAAGTAAGTCTTTGAAGATAGCTAGCTGGCAGGCAGCTGTCAATTGTCTTCATATAGCCTTTATAGGAAGATATTCTGTTTTTGGCTGAAATTTGCAGAAGCTTGAAAGGTGATACTGTACATAAAGCTTTTGATGTATAACATGGAAGTAAGTCTTGTTTTGGTTTATGCTGTTATGATATCAGCTAAAGAAGCAATAGTTACTTTCATAATACAGTAGCCTGCGTATGTTTGGAGTATCTTTTTAATCTTGTCATCCATCCTAAATATATAACTATAATATTCAAAAATGTGTGCTCTCTGAGTTGAAAGAACCTCCATGTCTATTTGTTTGAGAGGATATAACATTTGATATTACCAAAGATGATATAGGGCTTTATGGTTTTATTCTGAAATACTGAAGCAAAGAATAACTCCGTCCGTAACAAACATAAAGTGTCACATAAAAAAGTTTTAAGTTTCCGCAGTTTGAATTCAGAAGAAGCATGGGGCTGAGCTGTATTCCTTCATAAATCGAGACAGTTTTAGGGAAAACAGTAAACAGTTAGGGTACCTGCCTCATAGGAAAAGAATGGTGTGTGTTTTCATGAAGGATGTTGATTGATTTGGCTGTAACAGTGACACGCTGCCTCCCTGGAGTTTGACTGTGCATAATTCTGTGATTAATGTCACACATCCCCAAAAATCGCCCCGCTGCAACACAAAATCGAATTAAATCACCTGGATACGATCTGTAATTGATTGGGAATGTCAAAAGGCATGGGTCGTACCATTAATAACGCCGAGGGACTTTTCGACAAATGTAGATTAAGTGATATCTTTTTATACTGTGTTTATTGGTCACATAATGTATTTCATCAAGCTTGTTGGCTGTCAGAAATGAAGAATCTGGCCTGAGCAGCATCTTTCTTCCTCCAGTCACTATTTCACTTTGACACTTGCCTGTGTCATCACTCCCAAAGGCTCTTCCGATGCACATGTCCCGCTGTGTACAGAGACGGGAACCACACAAGCATTAAATGGAAGCACTGTACCCTTGCACCACTTCACACTGTATGACTTTGTCTCAAATCAATACTGTAAATTATTGAAGGCACCCTATATGCCAAATGATATTCATTGAAGGGAATGGAGTTCCCCAGGGCTGTCAATAAAGACTGGCGCGATCGCTCAGCACTCCTCTTCTAGATAGGAAATGCCTACTTTGTCAGATTGTGTTTTCTATGAATAATAATTACAGGCTTTCATAATTCCTTTCATGCACCAGTGTATTGTCTCAGCAGCTATCAATGAGAACAATGGCACTGCCCTTAGCTTTTGTCTGTTGTAAGCTCCCTGAAAGTGAGTACTGCTTTTTACCATTGCATTTTGATTAGAATTCAGTAAAGAAAAAAAGTTAATTAAAGTGTCTTACCTATGGCAAACAAAGTTTTAGTAACTAAACAGGTAGCTCACCAAATACCAATTCAAAAGTAATGGTGCATCTGACTTACAGCTAATACATTGTGGGTTCAATTTCTGGGTTGGCCAGCAGTGATCTGAGTGGAGTGGCTTTCCTCTGTTGAAAGGCAGAGGAACTGATGAGTCTTGAATGATGTATAGTGTTGAATTGATGCTTTAATTTGAGAGCAAAAAGTTGTGTCAATCGTCCTCCGAGCGTCTGCTATAGGGTCTGTGCTGCCTCTGTTAGCATCCCTAAAGATTGTGGCTACATGGTGTTCGTCTATCAAACCTTTTGCAAGATTGAAAGCAGTTGAAAACTAGGTGTCTTAAAGCACTTAAAATTCAGGCTATAGCACACTGAGCTAGTATATACCTGGTTCTGTTTAATGCATAATCACTGTGTGTTGTGTAAGTAATCCTCATCCTTTGGGCTTCGCATTATGCCTGTGACTTTGATGTCTCACTTTTTTGTCAGAAATAATGAGTGCACATATACAGTCATTAGCATCCTTCACTCCTGAGCCAAACCTTTGCAATTCATATCAGTCCTTCTCTGTGAACAGCTCCAGGTTTGATGAGCACCCCTCAAGCTCTGCTGACCCACCATTTTTTAGGAAGAAAACATGCAAGGTAAACGAGCCTGATGCATTATGGGGATGTGAAGGTCCAACAGTTTCTCTGCTGATGTGTGGCGGCCATTATTATTCTGGCTGTCAGGATTACACAGTAAGTGAGCGCATGATGCCTTATGAGGGCCGCTGGTCTGATAGAACCATCAATATCTACATCCTTGGCCTCATTCTGTCTGTCACATGTTTGTTCCCCCGTGAATGTTGGCAGGAGCTTTATAAATAGGGCTGAGAGCTCTGACCTGATGTAGGGTACACCTTACACTGCTGAGTATGAGAAGTATGTGCGCTATTCATTAGAACAACTGGACAGAATCACATGGGAGCCATGGATGTATGAAGAACTGATTTACAGCCAGCCATCAAATTTACAAGGAACTTCCATTATTGGATGGGACATAAACGTATATAAAATAAAAGAACAAATGTTGGACTTCACTAATAAGCAGTTTTTAGCTGGTATTCAATTCATAACAATATTATATATGCTGTTTCTTTTCACAGTGGAAATGCATACATCTCTCTCATACAGTAGTTTACCTATACTACAGTAAACTATGCTGTGCTCTCTTGCTAAAACTAGAAGCTCAAAAGTTTCTGTAACGTGCTAATGAGCTCTGTGCCTTTCTTTGATTCCAGGAAATTTGCTTTTTCCAAATTCAAAAACCAGTGTCAAAAGTTCTCATTTTCATTCTACCTTCTGATTAAACCATGAATATGAATCAGCCCAAAGTAACCAGCTTCAGATGAAAAGATGATTCAAAGTTAATGTAGTGTGGATAAAAATCATGCTGTGCCATTACGTGGGAACAGTGCTGATGGCAATAACACTACCAGTTTAAAATTTCCTTTTGTGAAACCACACTCTTTGTAGCTGTATTTCATCCAGTTCTAATCATCTCAGGCTGCAGCCGTGTACAGGCACTCACCACATGCTGCTTCACACATTATTTACCTCCATCTTGCTTCCTTTGTCCTCTTCCATCAGATCGTTTCTTGGAGTTTTTTGGCTCCACCCTTCTCGGATAAATCCCTCCTGACAGTTTAATGACCGTACAACATGTGGAGTGTATAGAGAGTGTGGGATAAAGCAGCTGGTTGACAGACGAGCAATGAAAAAGAATTGAATTAGAAAAATGTGCAATGTGTGACAATTCAGTATAGGGCAAGTTCATTTTAGGACATAGGAAGTGGTTGGCAATGCTTTTTGCCCTTGGTATAAGGATATAAAACAACCAGAATTCAAAATGGGTGATTTGGAGCCTACTCAATGCATCCTACTGCCCATAAATTACTGAATACAAAAATTCAAATAGGGTTTTATAGTACCTTACTTTTTGACAGGGATTAAAACTCCCTCTCAGCGTTTTATTTTGACCCACGGCAAAATGATTGACAGCTCCGCCCCAAAATATGCATTTAATCACGGGTTATGCTGCATGAGCACAACTGCAACATAAAGATGGTGCACTTTCGACTAGATGGTGGAGATGACTGCGGTCGGCTGACATGGGAAATTTATGTTTGATATTAGTGTTGTGTGTGGTCATGTTTGTGGGATTCATAACAAAAGCATTGTGTTTTGAAGACGATAGATCTCACTCTAATCTGTGGTTAATTTAAAGCCATTCTCTGTAGACCTATATTTTTTTCACAGTTTTATTCCAGCTCACAGCTCAGAGAAATTAATAGCAGCTTTAAATATAACGACTGGCCATTAATAATCTTTATATCAGTCGACCACTCTGTTTCTTATTATTATGAAATGTGTGGACTAAAATGTATTTATCTTCATAATCTCTGTAAAAAGAGTATATAGCCTAATAATTTAAGTTTAATGTAGATCACTTAAAGGCACTAGTTTTACTTACACTGATCGGCTCAGCATCGATATCGGCTGATATTTGCAATTTTGAATGATCGGTATTGGCTATACAGATGTTAACCTGTTGCGCACTTCTAATATTTAGGTTCAGAAACAGCCAAAGAAAGAAAAGTCTAAATTTAGGAAGACAAAATGTAGCAAAAATATTTATGGATTAACAGATTAATTTAAAGCAGTTATTTCTTTTCTAATAGCATAGCAATAACAAAATATTGTAATCGGTATAAGCAAATTTGATAAATGAAATCTTTTTATTGGCTTATACATTGCATCCCTAATTTTTGTTATGAAAGAAATTGTAAGTGGGAAGATTTTTGAAGCTAATATTGGGGTTTCATCATTCATCTTTTTTCTGCTGAATTCTGTTTGGTTTGTGCAACAGCTGGCCAAATAATCAAACCCACAACCTCCCTGCTTAATGTCATTCTCCCACTGTGCATAGCCGGATAAATATAACTACCGTATTTTGCGCACTATAGGGCACACTGGATTATAAGGCGCACTGTCAATGAATGGTCTATTTTTGATTTTTTTTCATATATAAGGCGCACCGGACCATAAGGCGCATTAAGCGAAACAAAACAGTCAGACAGGTCAGTCAGTCAAACTTTATTAAACGAGTTCACAATAACTCTCAACATTGTTCAAACGATTGATAGCCTTGAGCTTAAAGTCCGTGTCGTAAGCGTGTCTCTTGACAGGGGCCATTTTGGGGTCATATATAAACACAAATATTATTACACTACTAATATTACAGTGAAGCATAGTACTGGTATGTATTACTCCGCGAAGCTCCTGACTCCCGGAGCTTTGTAGTTTACCGAAGTCGTACCAAAACATTTTGACTGAGTGCCTTGAGCGCCGTGTGACACAAAACCAGAATTAATCCATATATAAGGCGCTCCAGATTATAAGGCGCACTGTTGGTTTTTGAGAAAATTAAAGGCTTTTAAGTGCGCCTTATAGTGCGGAAAATACGGTACTTGGTAATTGTTGAGCATGTACATAGCCTGTTGTATTGCTGTGCGTGTAAAATATGACTGATATTCAGCCATTTTCTCTCAGTCACGCTCAAATGATCATCCATAAGAACAAAAGTCAGCCACTTCACACACTGTTCACACTTCATATGATATTAGTCTATTCCTTTCTTCCTCCTGTAGCTTCTACTATCCACAAGTTCAATTCCCATTCTGGTTACAGTGTTTCAAAACCATTAGTCTGATGTTTGCGCTCCAGGAAATTTGATAAAAAAAAAATACACAATGTTCTACTTCAACCTGACAAAAAAGATAAAGTGGACTTTCTTCTGTTAGTGTTTACTATAAGAATCACCTCACTCCTTCAAAAAGGCCATATAGATCAGAGGTAGTACACAAATCTGTACTCAAGAAATTGTACTGTACTTGAAGTTTGATGAGTAAGTATTCTCAGTAAAAGTAAGTATTTTATGTACAGTTCACTCCACTGCCACTCCCTTTTATTATAAACTGCCAAAGCTCACTCACTACTGGTACTTCACTGTACACAAACCTGCCTTGAACCCTTCAATTACTGACTGAACAATGTCATACAAAATATACTCAGATGATACAGTATATCTCTGTCTAAAAGCAGAAGTAATATTCTTAAAGTTATCTAGTCTTTGATGTTAACTGCATGCTCTACTCTGACAATACTAAAATGGGAAGTATAATTTGTCAAAGATTGCTAAGCTTTTGTAATGAAATCGCTCAAGTCGAAAAGAATGATCTGAAAATGATATTTGCAGAAGGGAGGAGTTATATTGTAGGATGCATTTCTAATAGCAATTTAAGAGAGAAGATGAAAAACCAAGGTTCTTCGCAGATAAAGTGCACACTATTAGAGCCAATAACATCACTCGCTCAGCTAGTCTTTACCGTTTCCTTTGATTCAACGCAATGTTCGGGCCCGAGTTGATCTGTAGGCTGCTTCATACAACATGACAAACCATTAAATGTGATGATGGATGGGAGAAAATGACTAAGCTTTTACTGAAAGTAGGAACAGCCAGCCTTTCCTCTTCTGTCTATGTGAAGGAGAAAAGCCTGGAGGGAAGATTGTATCAGCCACACTCTTCCTCATTTCATCACAAGATACCACTGGAAATATAGATTCTCCGAGTGGTACAGGGAAAGAGAGCAGAAGGGATAGTGGAGTTTTATTGGAAAAAGACATGGTTGAATAAACTGCAGAGGAGTGTATAACATTTATAACAAAGACTATTGTAATTTAGGAACTGAATGAGAAATTCATTTGGTAAACTGAGGAATTTGATAACTACTCAGAGACCCCTCTCATTGAAATCCTAATTTGTTCTGTCTGACATATCATAACACATTTTCTTTAATTGGGTGGGTGGCTCATATAGGCTTTTCTGTGCTGTTGTTTTTTGTATGTTTTGGTTCTGAAGCTGTGCCGTCCGTCCTGGCCCAGACTGTTTCTGATAACTGTATCTTTTTGTGCTATGTTGTAGAAATCCTTTTGAATCAAGAGTCCAGGTTAATTCTTTGTGTGGAACATAACAAGATGCAGTACACTCAAAGAGAGCACACTTTGAATCTGTTGCATCTGGTTAAATATTTCAAAAGACAGTGTCACAATCAGTGTAGTCCAGGCCTTTTAAAGCTGCTCTCTCCAGGGCCGAGTCATCACCTCCACTAAAGGTCATGGGCGACCATGATGGATGGGCAGCACTGTGGATTTAATTTAAAATAAAGAGCAATAAACATGGGGCTTGTGCTGCTGGCATAGGGGATGATGAAGCAGCCATTAGTTAGGCAAAGGTCACAGGCTCCTCCCCTGACAGTGGCTGTCAGTGGGACATCACCAACACTGACATGGAACCAAGAGAGGCCACAGAGGGTCACTCATATCCACTACACATCCACTTCGCAAACACTGAGATAGGCCCACTCCACTACGTCACGTCTGTCCAACACTTACCTTGGTTGACAGAACAAGGAGGGGTGAGTTTGTTAAAATTCAGGTATATTGAAATGTGTGGAAACATATCATTATGTATTGGCAATTGCAAAAGGTTTCAGGTTTCAAGTTTATTTGTCATATGCACATTCAACACAGGGTAAAAAAATGCAATGAAATGCTTTGGATCGGAAGAACCGTTAGACTCGCTAAGATAGTGAAGTACTATCTATCACAAGAAGCAACAGTTAGTACTCTAAGCACGTGGTCTAATAGTGAAGCCTAATTCTGTCATTATTTTATACCCACTTTTAATCTGACAGAATGTTTTTGATGTAATTGAGAATAATCATTGACATCCCAATTCCGCATCTAAGCATTGATATCTTAACAACTTCTGTTTGTTGTCATTAACACTGAATTCATTTTCTGAGAGCAAAGAACACACGATGAACACAAAAAAAATGTATAAAAACCTCCTGTGATAGTGTTTTTGATTGTGTTGTGAAAACATATTTTTTTCTGGTAAAACCACTGTTACACATGGATCTAATTTCCACCTTTAAAGGCTCCTCACTAATGGCATTTAATAGATTTGTTGGGACAAAATTGTGACAGCGTGATGTATCTGGCCAACGAGCTAAGCTAATGACTGCCATCAAACGTGATTTCACTTTTCAGCCATAGTTATCTCAGTCCACAGCAATTCATTTAGTGTCACCTTTTAACAGCAGCATTTGGCAGAGACACATGGCCACTGGGAACATGAGTGACGGATGCAGTAATGCTGATTGCCTTGTTAGCAACATGAGCAGGTTTGTTTACAATATGTTACCCTAATGGTACAATTTAACAGGCGATGAATGGATTAGTATGGATACAGCATAGCATAACAAGTGTAAATCCAGCATAACAAGCAGTGTAGTTGAAGCTGAAGCCTATCCCAGCTACTCTGGGCCTGAGGCAGGTAACTTTTGAATAAACTGTACTTTTGTTGTTTTATTGCTCCCTACACTATATTTATATTGGCAAAACAAGAGTTCATCTCCATCCGCATTCCCATCCACAGATCCTACGTTTGAACACAATAACTCAAAGACGAATTGTCGGATCAGTTTCAACTGAAGCACCTTAATTGAGCCATTAATCTTGCTAAACATAAACAAAATCTCATGAATTTTGGCACAGTGGTCCGGGCTAGTTTATATTTAATGTGCATTTGCAAATTACAGAGGTCAAATAAAACGAATACCTCCATGTTTTGACTCTTATGAGACTCTGGACGCACTTACTTTGTCACTGAACACTGAAACTTGGTACAGTGATTCTCCACATTGTTCCCAACATAAAACGTTATTATGACCCCACCCTACAACAAACGGTAAGTCGGCCATTTTGAATTGAATTTGGGAAGTCAGGTATATTTGACAGTCTCTAATTTGCACATTGCACTTTGCCCGATTAGGCTCAAACCTGAAACACCTAATTACCCCTAATTAATTTATTTGTGGAGATATAAAAGCTTTTTGGAAAACTCCCTGGATCAAATCTATTTCTGTGTGCTATAGCTGTACCATTGCAAGATAGGATCAGTGCTTTTGCTTTTGTCGAAGACTGTACTCTCTGGGTTCTTCTAATTTTTACAATATTTATGCTATATGGCAAATAGTCAGTTTACTGCATTGGATTTACATGTTGCACCCACAAACATTCCCATATTGCCTCTGAACCTCTTCCAACTCTCTTTGCTCTTTTTAATTTCCATTTTATCAGATGCTTCAAACACGAACCCTTTGAGCACCCCTATACTCACCAGGCTTTATCAGCTTACCATTCATTTACATGGATAATCGTTACAGCCGCTTCTGGAGCCATTTCCTAAAAAGCTTTATGCAAATCGTAATTAACGGTAATTAAAACCCAGGCAACCTTGAATGGGAGCCACGGCGCCAGAGCATCATTTACAAAGGCAAATTGAATCTAATGCTTTTAGCTTGTAGAAGCAGCAGGGGGTCCTAGAGACAACTCCACCATTGTCCTGTTTGACATTTGGACCAAAAGAACCGATATTACCGATGTCTGGATACAGGCCAACTGTTGATCTTAATCTGTAAATGACTTTCTCAACAATTACAAAGTACGTACAGAAGGCAGTGCTGTGTGTGGAGATATGACAGAGGTCGTGAAACGTACCTTTTTACAGGTTTTAACATTTTGCCTTTATGCTGAAAAAAAAAATTAATGGCGTGATCACAATCAGCATGATGTCTTATCACATTTTGCCAGGTGTGCAATGGTAGACAAGTACCGTAAGTTATTGATGCAAGTGTACCTTTCATGACCATGTCAAGTAAAGTTGGCTAATGCTTTGTGAATTTTTTATGGTGAATACAAAATTAGAAGTGCATGTACTTTAAAGCTAGTATTATCTCCCGGGTTGGGTCTAATACCAGGACACTTAAGTGCACTCAATTAGAGCAACCATATCTGCTTTGCATTATCAAAAGTGCAATGCAAACAAGTTCTGTTGAAACTCAATTAAACAAATTGCACAGGATGTACTGACTGAAATTATGAAGATGACTTATGCATTATGCACTTATCAGGATGTGGATACAGCTCTACAGATGTTTGATCTTCATCCAAAGTACAATTAGTGCTTGTATTTACTTATTATCTATTAATCTTTTATGCTTTTTACAGCTTGTGGCTTTCTTTGAATATGCGGCATGAATGCATAAAAGCTGCTTATAAAAGTGCTTCCAATTAGCTTGGCAAATGCTACATATTCACAGCGCACTTCCATTACTGTGTACCTTTTACTACTAATTTGCTTTTCATTTTAAGAGCAGCTTCCAAATTGCCTCATGTTTACAAGCCTTAGGTCAGTGGCTCCAATGTCAGACTTATGGAAAATTTAATATGCGGAAGCTCCAACGGTATGTCTTTATATTATCCGCTCCTAGTACCTAGAGATAATGAGGAGGACCTAGAGCTTACATATTCAAAGTGGTTAGATCTTCTGTCTAAACAACATGCATTAGACTATATTTTGTATTTGACGTTCGTTATGTGCTGCATATAGCACATGGTTTTATAACTAGGAGGAAGTATGGGGTATCAGGAAGAAATAATCAATTATGAATTTTTCTAATATTTATTCCCCATAGTCATAGACACTCACTTTATTAGGCTCAACTTGCTTAATCATCTCATACCAGTCTGGTCAACCTCTGGTCTGAACCCTGTCATGAAAATTGCATTTTTGCCCACTGAACTGCTAATGACTCTTTTTTTGTATTTTTTTATTTCCTAGAGATGGTTGTGCTGAAGATTCTATACCTAGATTAAAAAAACAAAAACAAGGCTGCCATTGATCTTGAGTTTGAGCCCAGGTGTGTATTTTTACCATTGTCAAACAGGGGTCAAACCTGGATGGTGGTAAGGATATTATGTATGCCATAAAATGCAAGCCTTCAAATATTGGATATTGCATCAAAATCTGATCCCACATCTGATTCCCTTGGGTGCCTTATCGCTGTCAATGCATTGGTAAAGAGACATCAGAGCAGGTGCGATAAGCCGGTCTCCCCTGTAAAGGTCCCCAAGCCTTGAGATATCGCCACCCCCCACCCCATTTTCCTTTCGCCCATTCCCCCTTGTACCACCACTATGTCCATGTGGATAAAAAGAACTGATAGCTGTCTTCTCTTATCGGACAGGCTGTAGTCCGCCGGGACAGATTTGGCCGTATCGGGAAATGGAGTCTATTGGCCCGATGGCTCATATAGAAAATACAATCGCATACAGTATACACCATAACTGTATACAATGACTGGGAAGGTCCAATAAAAGGCAGGTGGACGTCCTCTGTTATCTCTCCTCTATCGGCCCATTTCATTGTCCCACAGTAAATGGACTATAAGCTTGGATTTAAACGCGAGGTCAGTGGCCCGTCCAAGGCTCATCAGAGGGGTACAGGATATTAAATAGATAAATGGCAAAGAGATGGAGGATACAGAGATGGCTGTAGAAACACTGTATTGTTCTTTGATTGATCGTTAGGCCACATACAATAATAAAATGACTGCTCTTATCAGCTGCATTGTTTGTCACACACTTACATTCAGGCTGGAAAAAGGATTTCACCAGTTTTGTAGCCATCACTGGAATGATTTAAGACATAGCATAGTTCCAGTATCTAATTTAGCTTTTACAAACAAATGCTGCACCTTTTTGTTATATTTTGGATGTGGATAATATGGGATATGGCAAATGAACCACAAGATACAATAACAGAGCCACCTAGCAAAATACCAGATCTTCTCTTCACTATATTCACAATCCAATTTCAGGCCTTGACCCACCATTTGGAAATCACTGTACTACACTTTCTATGTGACTGGACATCATCTAAAAAACACTAATCATATTTTTAATTACACACATAGGGCAAAATACATCAACAATCAGGCTCATTCTGTTGTTCTCCCCTCATGTTTCTTCAGAACAGATCGGCGATCATTCTGACAAAGGGCTTAGGGCTGGGCTAGTCGGGGAGTAGGTAGTGGCTAATTTGTACTCTGAGCATGTCTTTAGGAGAAACTGGAGAAACACTTGCACTTATCTGATCTGGCTCTCGGCCAGCTCCTCTAGCAGCCCGAGGTAAAGATCCAAGTCTGGGAGCACATGAGGGAAACGCACCTAAAAGCCTAAAAAGTAAAAAGACTGGGTTATTAATGGGATTGCTAAAGTTAAAATGTGCACTCCTCTGCTGTTACTACTTAGTGTCAGATACTTAACCTCCCGTTATACATGGCAAACAAGTGATTAACATTGCACCTCTGATCTGTCCCTAATGTAGATGCTAATGTGGTGTTCTCTATCACACTGAAGCTGAGCGCTACTGAATCTAGTGTTATCCTATGCCACAGACGTACCCTCCACTGACAAGCCTTTAAAGCACTATATAACATTGTGCTGCTGCAGGTTGTGGCCCCTCAGAGCGCTGTAACTAAAAATAACAGTGAATGTAAAGGGGAGATATTGTGTATAAAATGTGACTCTGAGCTTGGATACTTCAGAGTTGTGGTAAGTAGCAGTTTGGGGGTAAATATTATATACAAGTACACATGTGGCAGATACACTGGTCCTAGATCACAATGTTAAAGGTGTTTTGATCAGAGCTGAACTCAAACTGGGTATTTATAGTGAACACTACAGAACTACAGATAGATCTTGAATCTTTTACTGCTTCTATTTTACATCTTTGACTATTCTTATTCTTAAACTTTAAACAGTTCTGCACTTTCTTACGATGGGGCTCCAAATGCTGTTTCTATCACATTTTATGCTCATTTTATCTGCAGTGTGTCACACATTTCCTGAATGCAAATAATGTGTCATGTTGCCAACATTTACCAGGCTGGAGGGAGTACATGCCACTGTCGCTGCATGTGGCTCTAATAATTATGTCGGGATTTCTTTTCTCCCAGTCTGGGGAATAAGGGTGGCTATTTATGCTAATGTACGGGGCAATTAGTGAGTGAGAAACAACCAAAAATAACTTATCTGCATTTGGGCCAAGAGGCGTCTCACCATCTCGCATTGACCTCCTAAGGATTGTAGCATTTGCCTCTCATCCCAGCCGTAAGTGTATTTCCACGCTGTAGGAGAGCTCTGATTTGCTAAGATGTTGAGAAAGTGTGCACAGGAGGACAAGCTGCCAAGCAGGACACCTCCCAAGTGGTCCAAACGCCCCTCCTGATTGGCTTCATGTCCTAAGGGGGCAATTAGCAGCAGGTCATAGAGGCTCTGGACATGCCTGATGCACAACTGAGCCTCTAATGTGCCATCGGATAATGACAAGCGATGACAGGACATCATCATCGTCATCAGCATGAGAGGAATATGACTGTTTGCTAATGCTACAAGTGGTGCATTAGCTATATAAAAAATAGCATCTCCAGAAATTGCTCATGTCAGTACTCTCCAGAGAAACATTGAATTGGCAATTGTTGAGTAGTGTGCTTCTATTCTATGATATTGTGAATTGTGTGCTCGTGTGATGGGCCCATTGGGGATTGACAAAGCCAGAGTAACCCCGCCCCCCAGCTGCTGTTCACAGACTGTAATTGGAAAGTGTTTATGCACGGTTGACATTTGGGTATTTGAACAGGCATTGCCATAATCCTGAAAAAGGAAGTGGTGAAGCACCTCCATTTGCCGGTGACATTTATGCACATCGGGCTACAGGCCTACTGAATCGGTGGACATATAACTACAGTAGTACCTGCCGTCAGTGATGTGGTCTTTGATGGTTTTAATTGCAGTGCACGTGGGTATATAAAGGTGTGTGTTGACTTAATGCATAATTCATAATGTTGAGTGGTCTTTTAATTTGACAGTGATAGTTTATTGACTTGGGCTTCAAAGAAGGTGGGCATTAATAGCTGGTTGTAAGGGTTTGATCAGGTTTCTTTCTGTAAGCGTACTTGTTTGGAGGCCTGCTTTCCACTATTCTGGATCCATAGAGTTGCTTCATAATATATAGCTTCAATATGAGATATAAAATACATTTGAACTGGAATAATATGCAATTGCGGCATATGGAAATTAACCTTGGTTGCATTTATATTTTGTTAATACTTCCTATGGCGCAATACATTTTTTTTTAATTAGCATTCATTCATTTATTCATCTTCATCTTTTTTTCCGGTTTCCTGGGGTGACTGGAGCCTATCTCAGAAAAGCGGGGTATACCCTGGACAATGGCCAGTTAGTCCCAGGGCTGACACTGAGACATACACAGACTGACAACCATTCACTCTTACATTCATTCACTATTCATTTGAAATTCTATTACAAGTGAAAGTTTTTGTTCCAGTTGCCACAACACCCCTAAACGTTCTTTCATCCCCACCCTGTTATAGATATCACACCCCAGGTCCATTACAAAAATCCACATGTCGAAATAGTATATTGTGTATCACCCCATGTTTTTCCAATTATATGATGACCTAGATGTGAAAATGAATACATGGCAGGTTTGTATTTCATTTCTTTGTAACAGTGACACAATGAACATGAATCAAACAGTACATACTATATGACTTCACTAAAGAAATGTCTTAAAGGCAATGTCAGAATAGATCGCTGCCAAGTTGTAAATCAGCAAAAGTAAATAAAAGCATCTTCTCACTTTCCTGTTGAGTGTGTGCCCTCTAATAAATCTGTCGGAGGGAAGAAGCCTTGCACCCAGTGGCCTCTTTTCGTTGCTGCCTTTAGCGATGGTAATCATGATATTTCGATTTCGAGGTGCCTCAACACGAAATTGTTTGCCCTTTTTAATTAACATTGAGCTTAATTTACTGTTTTTCTCCTTGGATTTCTAGGTCACCTGTGCTTCCTGTAACAGACACAGAAATGCAACTCATTTATGACAGTTAATATTTAACAGAGTAAGTCTTGTTTATATGTGAGTTTTCCTAATCATTAAACTGCATTGTCTTTTTTTATCCCTAACCTCCCAAGCACCATACCATTCCATACCAGTAATGGTAGGTTTTAAGGAGTTAACAATTTATATATTATATCAACTAAAACATACAAATTCCAGTGGTTCAACTGGTTGGTCTAGGGTCAAATGTGGGTTGCGAGTAGATTAGGCTAAAAAAAATAAAATCAATTCAGATGCCATAACTCTTTTCACATTTCTCTGCAATTGATGAAATTGCTTTAACACTTTTCAGTTCATCGAATTGGGTTCTGTGTCATTAATTGCTAATCAAGTAATTCTTTATAAGAAGGAGTTGTTGTGGAAGTGGGATATGTATATAGTCAATTACAGTTGACCATTAAAGCTAGATTTAAATATTGCATAAATCTTGTACAATTCCTATATGCGAATAATCGGTCTGCTTATATTTCTAGGTCAACTGTGTTTTGATGAGTTTTTCAAAAGCAACTCATTTTGTGAACCTTGAATATGTAATAAGACACACATACATGTATATTTCATGTCATATCGAGGCTTTCATTTACCAAACATTCTTCTTCTGAACCTGACGATGGCCTCCCAATCATAGTGCAGCAGCCAAGTCGCAGCACATAACAAAGCCACATGATTACATAGCAATCCATAGCTATTACCCAAGAGGTGGAAAACAGCCCTTCACTTGAGCGTGCCTCTATCTCCACATTCCCGTGTCGCCCTCTTCCAGAAACACTGACCACTAATGATAGCAGAGCAACACCTGAGCATTTGAATGACAGCTCGCACCGGCATCCACAATGGAACAGCTTGGGAAAAAAATGCCTTCCCTGAAATGCAAGCCACAAGACATTTCCTCGGGCAAGTGTACTGTAGCGTTTGGGCACCTGTCCAAACATTGACTTTGAATACACCACAATGAAACTCCTAATCAATGCTTGGATGAAAGATTTTGAAATAGGCAAATCTTTGATGGTAGAATATATTGTTGAAGCATCAAAATGAAGACGCTTTAGTTTGTTTTAAGGTAAATAACAGCAATTAAGGGGTCCTATAGATATGACTTGATATGACTGATGAATTAATTGGTGATTCCCACAGGTTTCTTAGTGAATGTGTTTTCTCTCTAGAGCCGAGCAATTTTGTGATATTGTTTAATCTCGCCTGGGCCATTAGATGGGGCAAGATTTATACTGTGAGGTCATAAACCCAATCACTAACAAAAATGATCACGTCAATATTTGTTGATTTTCTGATTGGATATTTCTTATACCATACAATATCACCACCCCCTACCATCTGACATAAATTCTAAACGTAGACTATTGGTATGAATGATTATACAGTGAATATATATTTGCCCAAAAGCGTATTGACAATGGTATAAAATCGGTCTTGTTGCGTGATGCATTTATTTGTTAAGGGATTCCATCGATTAGACGCTGTGTGCAATTAAGCTGATAGATCCCATATAACAAACGGTTGGAAATGGATAGAAGGGAATTGTTTTATTGTTTTGAGGGGCATCTATAGTTTAGCTGTAAATTATCCACAGTTATTGACGGATTACTGCGTTTCCCCACGCTGATTTCCCATGAGGCGACCACAAAACAATGCTACGATCAAACAACCACATGCTTTCTGATGTTGTTGATAATTAAATGCCATCCAACGTGTGTATGTTTTTGCACTTTGATTTGATTACATTGAACATACAGAAAGCCGATATACTAGTTGGCATAACACCAGTTTCAAGCCTGTTGGTAGTGTAGTTGCTCTGTACTGGATAATTGGTGCGTTCTTGATGATTTCTCGCTGGAATTCAAGTCTTTTTTTTTGTAGATTTATATTGCAGGTACGGATAGGTTCCATTGTATGTATTTTCAGTTTATTGCTTTACCAACGATGTTAGTTGCATTTGTCAGGAATAGCTAGAATGTGTGTGGTGTTGAGGCTAAGTGGATAGTGCATTTACAGGTAAATTAGTATATCAAGACATAGGCCAGCTCTATTAGTCTAGTGTAGTTTTTAATCAAGTGTCTCCAGTCTATGTTTCTAATCAGAGACTGATCACCCCCAGTCTAAACAGCTGTTACCATATGCTAAATAAGACTCACCGGCTCTTTTGTAGTTAAATAAATATTTCAAGTTGTTTGATCAGACCCCAATCTTGCACAATGTTAAAAATGAACCAAAAATGAAGACCCATAACTCTTTCTGGTGTGGGGTGTTCAATCTTGAAGCACAGATGTCCTGAAGTTTGTCTTGAGTTATTTAAGTCTTTGGAACATCTGTAATGTCCCCTGTTGTAGAAAAGCACTTTTTCACTCAGGTCTTGGAGGTTTCTGGGGCAGTAAGTTACACTTGCTTAAGGTTGACAGCAGTGGGGATTGGTTGTGGACCACTTGACAGAATGAGACACTAAAGCTTTTGTCTGATAGTAGACAGATAATAGTATATCTGGTCTTTTTTGACTGCTCTTTAGTGATTCAGACTTAAGTAACAAAATCACCAATGTAAAACCATACAAATCAGTGGAAATATACACAGTAGTTTATTACTTTTGTTATATCCATGCCCCACCAAACTGAAATAAAATGGGACACTCTAAATGCTTCTTTGGTATCTATCAGCCCTTTTATAGACCTGAAACTAAGATTACCTCATGCTTTGTGCTTTCCTGCTACTCACCACAAACTCATCTGTGTAACAGTAACTGCCTGTTGGCTTGACAAGGTAAACACAATAATGTTTTATCAGGATGTAAACTGCCTCCATTGTACTGGCTAATAACGTGTCCCGCTGAACATTGATGGCATTAAAGATCCTGGTGCTCCATTGGCAGGATGCTCTGTTGTGGATAAATTAAATTCCGGAGGCATGATGTCAGATAATGTGCGGCTGAAAAGACATCCCCGGGTCAGGAGGAACGGAAATGGCCTCCACTCCTGAATATTGTCAGGTAAATGAGAAGCATGGGCCCTGTCCAGAATCTAAAGTGCTGGGAGTAAATTGCTTACAGCTGGACAACTGTATCAGATGCTGAGGTGAAAGCTGTTGTGATTGACAGACGTATACGGTTCATGCATTTGGAATGGTTGGTTAAGGATTCCAAGGCATGTGGTGAAAGGCTAGCATGGACAGCAACCTCAGATCTATTTCCTTTTATACAGAGCTGGATGGATCTGTTCAGGGTGCAACAAAAATATTCTGATGGAATGTGAATAGAAAGCAGTGGATCTTACCAACATATGCAAAACATTATTTATATTTTGGAAAATTTTACAATGAATTGGGGAGCAAAAAAAGAGAGGTTAGATTGGTCAGTACATGCTGTAAATGGTTTTACTATGGTTGCTTTTTTTGCTTTTTAGTTTGCTTGTCTGTTTGCAATATAGCTTAAAAATGATGGTTGTATACATTTACATTTTTGTTAAAGATCAAAATGGTTTGATATTAGGTCTGGGTTCTATAATTTTACCATTGCAAAATAAGTCTAATGATTTGGTGAATTACTTTACTTTAGTGTTTTCTAGTTCCATCTATGTTGCCCAGAATCTTATTTGAAGATTTAGAAACACTACATATTCAAATGTTGTCAAATCACTAGCTCTAAATTAATCATTCTTTCATTTAAGTCATTCAAATTCTTCTGGCATAGCTTTTTACTTTGTTCGGCTTGTTTGGATGTGAGTTTTCTCAGGTGATACACTACGGGGAATTCAATTAAACTTCCAGATAGGCGGTGATTATGCAGGCCAGGATTTCTATTACACGGCTCGGAGCGAGTGTAAACATTGCCATATTGCCGCTCGGCGAGAGTCTCTGCGTGTTGTGTTCCCTCTGAGCTGCCGTACCTACTGCGATATTCCAATCCCACATTAATCTAGGATCTGCAGAACGCTTGGTTGCGAACTTCCACAATCCTTCCAATCACAATTTACAACCACTGAGGAATTCTACAGTAATGAGTTTCTTCCAAGGACTTTTGATTTCCATTTTTCCACGTAGATGCAGCGTAGATGCGGCCCCTTCTGCCTGTGGGCTAGAGCTTCATCTCAGTCTGATTTGGAGTAGCTAACGGGAGGAAGAGCCCGTGGAGGATAGAGGCTCGAGATAAGGAAAAGAAAACATGGGACAGAGCAGAGAAAAGTGCTCCTGAGTCCCTGGTGAGAAATGGAGTGCGCATCGATCAGGCAGAAAATGACAAGTCATGTGGGCAACTTCTCACTAGTCTCTCTAGTGAAGAGCGCGAACATGGAGGCGCTAAAATGTGTTGGACTGCCTGGCTTGTGTTAGAACTGTTTTTGCAGCTTGTTGAAATGTTCATGCATTTTTTAACTTAAAGGATTTTACATTTCAGTTTGTCTACAGATTTTCTAAAATTCATTTTGTTCACCTCAGTTTACTGTTGTATATGCACTACTAAAAGCGGTATAAGACGTCCTCCACTAAAGCATTGACCCACATTGAAGATATCTCTCTATCCATCCATCCATTTTCTTCCGCTTGTCCGAAACCGGGTCGCGGAGGCAGCAGTCTAAGCAGGGATCTCCGGCCTTCGATCACTGCCCGATCCACATTGCACCAGCCCTTTTAAGGGTACCTCCCGTAGGTGGTGGGTTCATGGGAGGGCCTGACAGAGTGTACTCGGGCGGGGACACGAACCACCGACCCTCCGGTTGAAGGGTGAGCATCTACCGACTGCACCACCACTGCGACCACATTGAAGATATACTAGACACTAAAAGTTAGTGATATCTGACTTTTGGGGGACAAAATTACAAAATGCTCTTCAAATGCAATACAACTTAATTACTATCACCTGTTTCAAATTAATTAATCTGTGGCCTGAACCTTTATGAAGGCATGTGACCTTGTTTGTTGTATCTATATGTGGGGTGGTCTTGACCTAAATATTTGCCCATCATTTCTCAAATTGTTAGTTTTTGAACAAAACTCCTATTGCCTATTGTGCACATAGCCATCTATCAGTGCATCTTGATTGGGCTGTCATTAGAGGGGACTGTGCCTGTTCTTGTCAGAGGGATGCTGGGAAGAAGCCCTGAAGAGGCCTATGGGTAAACCTGATTCAGCAGGCAGTAAACATAGCAGGAGAGCTGCTGATTACAGGGCTGAGGTTAGTGTCTGTGTTTTGGGAGGGGAGAAATTAAATGCTCTTTGAGAGGGCCAGAGGTGCTTACAATAATTTCAGTAACGTTTTGAATAAATTGGGGCGGTAGTGGTCATCCAATAACCAGACATTTGGCTGGTTCATTTGTGCTATTGTTTGGTCCTTGGGAAAGAGACCCATCTTACCATTGTATGAATGTATTCGGTGGTTGTCGTAGAGGCCATAAGAAAGGTATGAGTAATGTTATTTTGCAGTATCAGAACCAGGTTGGGATGCTCAGCCACTGTCCCACTTCTGCAAACGGGACAGTGTGAAGGGAGAGGCTTCACAAGATGGGACACGACCAGGTTATACAGTGCACAGGCAATGACAACTTAACAAGATTGCACATTTGTAATTATCATCCATCACTATCATTATCTATGGCATGAGCTGGCTTCCATCCGTACAAGCTTTGCAGCAGGTATTTTTATATGGCCTAGTTTTGACAAAGGGTTAACATAGACTCCAGGGCAGGAGGATAAAGTTGATTACATATTGTACTGCTCTTGAACTTGTTCACCTGTGATTCTTTCATAGGCTAAACTCTCATTAAAACATGTCATTACTTTATGTCTTGCAGCTGTTTGTTTTATATAGTTAAGGTGAATGCCATATAAATGCAGGTGCAACGATTTATATGAAGTTTTATGAAATACAGATTGTTATTAGATTATAAAGGTAGACATAAATATATATTTTTTATTTCTTGCCTATAGCATTTGCATTAATTTCACTTGTATCGGTTATCCTGCATGGGCTAGAGTCTAGTTCAGCTGCTTTAGGGCACAAGGTGGGAAAAATCTTGGAAATTGGTTATATTGCCTCACTCAGGTGCCCGCAATATGCAAATGTTAGTCTGTATAGCACATCACTAAGGGCCACATTGTCCAAAATTAATACTGAGGAGGGCCACTCTCTGAAGGGACTAATTTCTCTTCACCAAAAGTCCCCTTCGGCTGTACCTGTTTACTGGAAACATATCTTCCCACTGTTTTTTTCCTCTATGTTCCGCTATATTTAATTTTTTAGCACACAAGTGGAAAAAATATCTTGTTTGACAATGAATGCTTTATTTTAGTTGGATTATATAGAGTCACTTGCAGTAAAAAGTCAATGTGGGCCAACTAAGAGGTAAGCCTGAGAGGTAAAATTGCTCTCCACATTTGGTCCCTGGGCCACACACTCAGGGAAAACAGAAGTAAGGGCACTATGCACCTATCACCAAAGTTCCTACAAACACCTCAGCCAGATTCAAGTTTGAAGTTTGTGTATTGTTAGGGACACAATCCTGCCTTCTGCCACTTTGCATCATCCTCTGGCCTATACCAAGCACAATACCACACTGTACAGGAAGTAGTCGAAACATGTAAAGCAGGTAAACAAAAGCTCTCTGTCTCAAAAAAA
>JAVQKC010115674.1:0-10194 GCA_036025475.1 Philypnodon macrostomus
TAAATCATAAAAAAATCATGCATTGGGATTTCTGGATTTTTCCTTTTAGTTTATCTCTCTCACAGTGGACATGCACCTACGATGAAAATTTCAGACCCCTTCATGACTTCTAAGTGGGAGGAATAGCAAAATAGCAAGGTGTTCAAATACTTGTTTTCTTCACTGTAGTCACAAGGTTAAGATCCGAACCGATCAGAATTGGGTTTGACACATATGCCCTGAACACATGTCCCTGGTGTCACATGTCCAGCAGATCATGAACTGGAGACTCAAAGATATATGTTGATGCCCTTTGACAAGATAGACCGCATCAGCTGGGGCCGCGTCAAAGTCGATGTTCAGACATCACAAAAGTTATGTTGGTGGCTGGATCAGATATTCACAGTTCTGATCAAATCTATTTTAGCCACAGTGTAAGCCTGTTTCTCAAATTGTGGCTAGAGTTTTGAATTTGTATGGTTTTAGGAATTACTGTTTTCATTTTACAGAACTGAATATTTCCTACATTCTTGAGATCTCCTGCAAAGTGTATAATATATTTTTAACAAGCTATATATATTTTCTCATTTCTAATCCAGTTATCTTCAACATCAGTGCTTTACTAACCTGACGCTGAATGCGACTAGAACATGGATGACATTAATTGGATGTCTTACATATGACAGGCCCAGACTGACAGCTCACTAAATTAGTTTAGTGAGCTGTTTTGTGCTTTGATGCTCAAATATATATCTCCATTAAAATATTTTTATTATATTATTTTTAATATTACTAATGTATTATTCCTGATTTTTGAAAAAGTACTACTGTCCATTGGTCCTGTAGTTATCAAGCGTTCCCTGATCTCTGGCTGTGTCCTGACTTCCTGCTCTGCAACAATAGGCTTATTTCAGAGCTACTTGTTATTTCAAAAGTTCTAGAAAAGGTCACCAATTAAATGATCCCAGTCCTTAGTATGCACAACGTTTTTGATACATTTCAAGCTGGCTATCGTCATAACCACACCACCGAGACTGCCCTGCTCCGAGTACACAATGACATTTTAATGGCCTCTGACAGTGGCAAATGTACAGCACTAGTGTAGCTAGATTTAAGTGTGGCTTTTGACACTGCATGAGCTTGGTTCACTTCTGTCAGGTAGAACTTTTTTGGTTTCCCCTGGCCCTTTCACTTCCGAGGTTGTCCCCCTGCCTTGCGGGGCACCACAAAGGTCAGTTCTGGGACCAATCTTGTTCGCTTTATACATGTTATCTCTTGGTGAGCTTATTGGATAATTCAAGGGTGTGTCATATCACATGTATGCGGATGTCATCCAGTTACATCTTTGCTTTGATCCTGAAGAAACTGACAGGCTAGTTGTGCTGCTTGATTGTCTGTCAGCAATTAAAGCCTGGCTGGGTAGCAATTCTCTTCAGCTAAATGCATCCAAAACAGAAGTCCTAGTAGTTACCCCTGGTAACAACACAGATGTTGTTTCCAAAGTGTCCAAGCAAATTGGGAACTTGTCTCTAAGAAACCGTGGATTCATTTTTGATCAGAACATGTACTTCGACCAACACATTAAAACATTGACTCGGAACGTCGCCAAGCTAAGATCTATAGTGTCCCACACAGAACTTGAATTAATTACACATGCCTTTGTTTCATCCCGTCTTGATTACTGCAATTCCCTTTTTTCCACTCTCACCCCAACATCAATAGAACGCCTTCAACTTGTACAGAATGCTGCAGCTAGACCATACACTGTCACATCACTCCTGTCCTGGCCACTCTCCACTGGTTGCCTGTGCGCTACAGGATTCAGTTCAAAATCCTGGTTATTGCTTTCAGAGCTCTTCATGGTCAAGCCCTAAGCTATCTGTCTGATCTCCTTCAAATAAATGTTCCCAGCAGAAACCTTAGGTCAGCCACTCAGGAGTTTTAATAGTACTAGGTCTAAAACAAGGGGTGTTCGAGCTTTCGAGTCAGCCACACCCAGAGATAATGACACTTTCACTTGACTTGATATTGACTAATTCTGTTAAGTGCTTCAAAATGTATAAGCTAGCTTTCCCAGAGCAGCTGTGGCTGCTGTTTCCAAGGTCCCTATGTGTGCTCTATCTGCTGCACACTGTACTGTATTATATGTACATATTGTTTTGCTTCATTTTGATTATATTGACCCAGAGTCTTTCTCTGTGAAAGGCACTATACAAATAAACTTTACTTACTTACTTATTCTATGATATGTTATGATATCTTTATTTAGCAGATAACATGAGATCTGTTGTTTTTCCTCAGCACTGGTTCAAAATGGGGAAGCCTGACATTTTAAGATGGCTTAATGAATCCACAAACCCATTTATGCCCTTTTAGGTCAGGCAGGCGGACGTGTTTTGTGAATTGTTACACGCTTTGCAAAAATATTTGTGAGAGAAGTGGTTTTATTTTTGCCTCTTGTCTGTGAAAGGTTGCTATTTGCATACAAATGGACCATTTTACTCCTTCAACTGCAGCCCCAGCTTTTATTTCATTTGTGCTTATGTAAATGGTTTTCCTGTGAGTAAGACATTGTATATTGTGATGCATATTGTGTGTGTCCTGATCCTGTTTCATGATTAAACTCAAACAGTGGGACCGATGGATAACTCCAGAGCTCTGTAGGCAAACAGTGCATTGTGCTGTTTGGACAGAGACTGTGCCAAAGCCTGGAGTGACCAACCTAAGTACCACAGGCTTAAAACGGCCACTGATGAGTGTCCGAGAGTAAGACGCCCGACTGGGAAATCAATCTTGAAGTCCAGACTAAATCATGATATGTAGAACACAGGAGCACTCAGACTTTAGGACTTTAGTGTCCAGCTACAGCTCTAAGGCTTTTAGTTAATGAAACATGTTACTGAAACAATTGTAACGTTACATGTGAACCGCTGTTGACCACATCCTGTCAATGCCCCTCTATTTTTTAAACAGGAAAGTCTTGAACTTGACTTCTCAAATAGATGGTAAAATGTTTCCTTTCTCCCAGCCAGTGGATGATGTTACATTTTGTAAGATCTTCTGCGTCTTTGTCTATACAGTATAAAAGGCTGGATGTGTCACAGGTTCTGCTAGGTTTGGCGGTACCGTTTTTAAGATGTCAGAAAGTGGCTCTTAGGAATTTCTGTGGAATTATAGTTTGAGTAAAGATGTGCCAAAAAAGAAACTCAACACAATATGTTGTGCTTGTTTAATGGTGAAAGTCAGGAGGTTGACATACTTGCTGAGGGTTGTAAACTTAGTAAGAAGTTAATTTTAATTTGAGAACAGTCAGTATTAAAGATATGCACACATGCAATGTTTTTTATCCAACCAATTTCTGCTATTGGTGGCCGTAAGGCATTTTTTCACCCCTCTCTTGTCTCCTCTTATTAAATGCTTTTTTGGGCTTGAGTCAGAAGACATTTTCATACAGAACTATAAAAAGGTGTTTGTGAATCTGAAGATAAATAATCATGACACAAAGATTATTTTGCAGAATAACCTTGAAGAAGGCGAGAAAGCTAAGGACGATCACCCCTCCCTCACCGGTCTGTTTCACCATACTGCACACATTACTATTGCTGGTGATGCAGATAACATGTTATTTCTGTGGCTACACTGAGCAGAAGCTAAATGAGCTGTTTCTCTCTACTGGAGGGTCTTTCTACAATTATGCAGAATACAATGTTTGTTTAATGAGCAATCCACAATTAACCACTGGTGTAAACACTCCCAACCTTGAATGTAAGTGAAACCCGCCAAGACGTGAAAGGTAACAAACTGAATTGGCATTGGAGAACTAAATTCCTGTTAGGGTTCTGCAATTAATTTTTCCAGTAGCTGTCACGCTGTTTCCCTGTACACGCAGAAGTACAGCCCCTATGTGATGAAGTATAATTATACTATATTCACTCATGCTGCTAACATTCATCATAAAGCACTTGGGAGTGAGGCTATATCGGTCAGATAACAGTCACCACATCAGATCTACATATCCTTGAGCCAACAACTAAGGTTAGTTTGATTTACAACCAATACATTTCTAGTGTGCAAACTAAATACAGTATATAGGTGTCATTGTTTTAAATGCTTGAGTTTATGGAATCACCTCAGTCCGCGTCCGCAGATCTTATGTGTGAACACAATAACTCCGAAAGGGATGTATTTTGGTTATTCTACAAAGAATATTAATTAAATAATTAATTCATTAATGACCTAAAGCTGTGAACGCATAAACTCAAAAGGTTTTTGCCAGATATTTTTCAACTTTTCTGGACAGTGACATATCATGAAGACGATGAACTGGATTGAGTTTGGTACTTCTACGATTAATGACAATTAAGTAATTCAATAATTAATGCCCTGAATCACTATAATTGAGCCATTAATCCTGCTGAACATAAACAGAATCACATGAATTTTGGCACAGTGATCCGGGCTAGTGTATATTTAATATATATAGGCAAATTACAGAGGTCAAATAAAGAATGCCTCTGTTTATGACCCCTATGGGTCTCTGGACACACTTACTTTGGCAGAGAGCAATGGAACTTGGTACAGTGATTCTCCACAGTGTACCCAGCATGAAATATTATTATGACCCCACCCTACAATAAACAGGAAGTCAGCCATTTTGGTTTGAAATTGGGAAGTCAGGTATATTTGCCTCTAATTTGCACATACTTTGCCCCCTAAACCTGAAACACCTACCCCTAACCCTGAACATTTACTTGGCCAGAACATTCTTCACAAACATCCAGACAAATCAAAAAATTCAAATAGACCCTTCCGATGTTTGTCATGGTTTGGGGGCGAGGCCTCTTCATTGCTCGCTAACAATATAAAAACCCTTGGAAAACACACAATGTCTGAGTAAGATGCCTGTTGGTGCCAAAGCAGTTGTGGCAGATGTATGGGGCCGTTTCGCCGATATACACCTGACAGGTATATCAGCGTGGGCCTAGTTAGAAAAATCATGAATCATTGTACCACTGTATTATTGTCAATCACATTGTACAATAGAATATTTCTATTGTATTTATCAGTCATTGCAGTCATCCCAATGTACTCTATTGTGTATCTAGTAAACACTACAATGACTTGGTGGATGTTTGCAGTGCTTTAGAAGTGCTTCCTATTTGTTTTTTGTGTTTTTTCAATTTAGATGATATTTTTCTGTCTACGTCAGTCTGGATACTTGTTGCCATGCTCTACGAACAATGCAAAGACCAAGATACTAGCTAAATAACTTCACCGATTCATTCATTATTTTTGTGTGACGTAATTGCATTTATGGTTGAAAAAAAAATAAAATAATTAATCACAAATTTCTTCAACCATGTAATGAATGCTTAAGTGTGGCTCCTGTTAGCAAGGAAGACTACACATTAAACTGACATGATTTGTAAATGAGGAAAAACACAGTGCTAATAAAAGTATTTCACTGACACTAACTGCAGATGCTAGCTTTTGCCAAAAATGAAAACATTAATATTCTGTGTAAACAACTTCACAACACCACCAAGATGCTGCAATAGCTGTGTGTGCTGAGCCATCATCACGCTGCCACCTGCCTGAATGAACTAATTTGATCATAAACGGGATCGGCTGTTGCTGTCCAAATGTTGAATTAGTGTTATGAATGGATAAAGAGAACCACGAGCATTTTAGGTCTAATTACATCGCTTTTATTTGTGTATAGTTGTTGTATAGATGATGAATTGAGTTGTCAGGACAGTCAACAAACATATTAGGAATTCACATTTTTGTATGCCAATTTCTGCATTGGTTGTTTACAGTCAAAATAATCCTTGGGCAGACAGGTCAGGTAAACTGCATTCTCAATAAAGATGGCAAGGTGGATTTCTGTTTGTGTGCCCTGTAGCAGCCTACCTATACCAGCTGTTTACTGTCTCGCTGCCTCAACCCAGGTGCATGATGGGAAACAACACCAAACTGAATCTTGTACATTAGGGATGCATGAGTAGCTCTACAAGATAACATTATTATTATGTATACTGGCTTGTACAGCAGTAAACATTAAATGACTATATCACATTCATTTGTTCATTTTCAGCTTTTGATGAAGGCTGGAGTCAACGATAAGACATTGACTCTTACATCAATATCATGACTTTATATTTATGCATTCATTATTTCATCCACTAACACTTGTTCCGACAGAGAGCTGTACTTTATCCCAGCTACATTTGGCATTATACAGTCACCCTTAATTATTGCCAATTCGTTAAGGGCTAACACTCACAGACAACCATTCATTGTCACATGCATTTATGGGCACTCTTGACATCTTGGAGGATTTCTTTGTGATTGACAAGTGAGTGATCGAATAGGATAACAAGATAAGTAACAAGTAGGTAAACATGTCAACTTAGACCTGACGCAATAGTCTAACAGTCAACTGAAATTTGCCATAGTTGAATATATGGGATTAGTTCTACTTGTGCGTCCCATTCAGCTCTGACTGTAGTAAGCTGTTGTAAAGCCCATGTATGGTACAGTTGTAAAAGCCTTGCTGCAGACGGTCCATGGCTGAAGGATGCACTCTTCATAATGATGGCTGTCTTCTCCAGTAGTTTTTCAGCAGGTCATATATTCAAATGGTTTCACATATATTCCCTTATCTCCAAGCCACATATGTTCATAAAATGTTATGCTTTTTTCAGTCTGTGTGTTTAAATAATGAGGCTTATCTGCCACCACACAGCTGCACATCAGTCCATACATTTAATACAGAGAATACACTATGTGCCACTTACAGTACGGCTGCCAACACAATGCACCGTCAGCATTCAGACCTGGGAGGTAATTGCCAACAGCAAGAAGTAAATGAAATTTGTCCAAAAGATGCTGAAAACATTCTATTCTAGTTCCCAGCGAATCGCTGGTGCAACTGAAAATCTGCTTATGTGGACAAACATCCCATGGATAATCTGACAGAGGCTTGAAAAGTTCCTTACATAGAGACAGCACAAAAGAGTTGTAGGAAGTTTGCATTTCAGACTGCTGCTGCGTCAGAGCCGTAATCCCCCTGAGCTACAGCTGAGCAGTGTTAGCCATACTCTCATTGTTTGGAACAAGCCCCTGCATTTATTCAGGCATTAACATTATACAGAGGACAGTCTCATTTGACAATAATTATTTCAGAATGTTTTTCATGAAGTTGTCAAACTGACCACTAGCACCAAAAGATGTAGCATTTTGCATGTACATGTCTATATCCTGTAGTTCTTCTCAATCCTCAAAGAAAGTGGGGATGCAGAAAAAAACATATAACAGTGGTTTTCAAACTTCACACCTGACAATATGTAAGAATGTCCACTTTGTTGCATATCCCTTTGTATTTCTAGTGTATTTGTGAGACGTTTTCAAACACAAATACAATACAGTGTGTTTGAGTCTGAGTGGTCAGATACCAGTCAATGATAACTGTCAGGAGGACATCACACCTCTGGGTCCCCCGAGGGTGGCATATTGACTGATTGACTGATTTAGTCAGCGTTGTCATCTGGACAGTTAATTCATCATTATGTGTCAATGAGACTTCTGCAAGACTCCAATAATAGCTCCCAGGTTAACAACAAAAGAGTAAACAGACCAATAAAATAGACACAAACAATTTAATGCGTTCTTTATATTTCTTGAGATAGAAAACAACTCTATTATTTCACTGAGCCTTATAGGAGCCTTTCAGTTATTTATTTACATTGTACATTTTACAATTCACCATTTGAATTAGTATGTTGATTATGTGCATTTCCTTTTAAGGTCCTCTCCCCTGTTGAGCATGCCCACTAGAAGACCAGTGATTACTCAAATATGCATGAATAAATATTAAACAAAACAAAAACAAAAATGTCTGAGTATGTTTCTGACAAGGAGACAACTTTAGAATACTCAGAAAAGCGGAATTAACATGATATGGGCCCTTTATTGAATAATTATATAATATTCCGTTATGTAAATCTTGTTGTTAATTGCTTATATGTCCATATTGAAAGCATTTTCCAGACATCTGCTTGAAACAATGGCACGTCCAATCTGTCATGCTTCTGTGATTATAAGGCTCTAAGCAACAAATCAATCACTTGAAGCTGATTTTACACTCTTAATTTAGGCCCATATGTCTCCATGTTTGACTATAACACAGTTAGCTCCGGTGAGCATCAGATTAGCCACACTTTGAATTGACTATGCTTTATGTGTGCTGCTAATTAGATTAATGTTTATTCTCTGCAGAGGTCAGCATGCTAGCAGGTCAGTGGGACTACTCTATTGGTTTGACGGCCATTGACCACATGCTTCAGACGTTAGATCAATGAAACCAAAGTGACAAACACAAGTCGGTCTGCCTGCACTTTGATGGATTGCACCATAACAGCGTACGATTAGGGTATGGATCTTGGGCATACGAATCAGAGACAAAACAGAGAGCAAAACTCAATGTTTAGTTTCAGATTTAGTTAAAAATCCAAGATTGTGTGAAATAAATGCACAGATAACAGTTACTATGAATTTAAGGATTTCACCATTTAACACGGCACAATAAAACTAATCCAGTAACAAGGGAATTACAAGTTAGAGTCTTTGTGCCAGTCTCAAGCATGGATAAACTGAGAGTGTGTATTATGAAGGGCATCTACTAGCTATAGAAGGATTGATATTATACTGTGAGTTGCTGAACAGCCAGGTAGATTGGCTGACAAAAGTCCAAAAGTATTAGATCATAGCATTTATCAAACATATCAAGTCTTGACCTCAATCTTGTATTCTGCTCTTCTCACTTTCAACAAAAAATAACAATTGTCCTTATGTTTCCAGCCAAACAGAGGCTTTGACAGCTTGGCCTTCCAGTGTTTACCAGAATAACACAGTTGGAGCTACCCCATTTTACTGTGGACAAATTACTGTAGATGACTGTAATTTAGGGCTCTCTAAAAATCTACTTTGGAAGGTTTTTTCTAATGACGTTTCCAGCCCCGAGAGACCAAACACAAGTGTCAGGACCACAGCATGTCCAGGTGAATACACTGCAAGTCTTTTATTAGCCTACTGACTGCCCATCAAGTCTCATAAAACACTAGGAACAGGCACACACTTTGAAATACAACCCCTGAGCTGCTGGGAATGTGATGGGCAAAGTTCAACAGCAAATACACAGTGTGAGAGAAGAACTTAAATCATCATAAAACAGCACTAACGGTGGTATTTCTGTCCAGTGAGATATACAGTTCTGTGTAAATGGCGGCTATGCTCAGATATGCAGTAAAGTAGCCAAGCTTTCAGAATGGTTAGCTTCAAAATGGTTAACTAACTAAACTCGTCCCCATCGGTTCATTCCCTGGCCCAAGCTCCACAAACCAATATAATTGAGTCTGGGGTTATCATGAAATGTCAGAAAGTTGTGAGCAGCCTCAAACCACTGATTGAAGAAAGATTGTGTCCTTGATAAAATGTATGGACTTTTGAAGGTGTGGTGAAATGATGAGATATTTTTTTCTATACACTCACTTTGCTTTTCATCCCAAAAAAATTAAAAATAAAAAAATTGTGTAAGAACTAAAGAGCAAAATACATTTGCACAATGGATGGGACAGATACATTATGATAGCTAACTCCTGGAAGAGCCTGATGTCCTGACAGATTCGAAATAAAAAACGAACTCAAATCAAACTGTGCTGAGAAATGGACCAAATTGTATCTGTTTCTAAAAATAGTCTGTGCCAAGACGTGTGAATATGGCTTTAAGTGGATTTGAACAGAGCAGTGCAGATTAGTGGCACAGGGGGTAACACAGTGTCAAGTCGCCAGCCAGTAGCACAGACACACTTTCAAGAAAAACTTCCAAATGGCAAATGATGCTGAATAGTCCCTGAGAATGGTACTTTACTGAGTAGTCCCTGAGCATGGTACTTTACTGAGTAGTCCCTGAGCATGGTACTTTACTGAGTAGTCCCTGAGCATGGTACTTTACTGAGTAGTCTCTAAGCATGGTACTTTACTGAGTAGTCTCTGAGCATGGTACTTTACTGAGTAGTCCCTGAGCATGGTACTTTACTGAGTAGTCTCTGAGCATGGTACTTTACTGAGTAGTCTCTGAGCATGGTACTTTACTGAGTAGTCTCTGAGTATGGTACTTTACTGAGCAGTCTCTGAGCATGGTACTTTACTGAG
>JAVQKC010115688.1:0-13427 GCA_036025475.1 Philypnodon macrostomus
TTTATTTATTTATTGGTTTATTTGACAGGGACAGTGTACATTAAATAACATTGCTGCAAATGCACCAGAATTAGCCAAAAAGCTATTTTTCATCCGTTGTCCCTGGACAGATGTTAAAGTCTCCCTAAAACAACAGTAAAAAATATTCCGTCCAGCCTTGATCTGAGCACTCAACGCCCATGATTATTTAATGTTGCTTAATAAATTCACAGTTGCCAACTCACAACCTTTGAGTAAACTCCCTAACAGCCGCATATCCTCACAGTCACCCGCTTAATGATTCAATCTTCGGTTCATCAAATGTGTGTGTACCATATCAGCCTTAGGGTTCTCATTGGGATGTGCCAATTGCACAAAATGTGTTTGAATAGAGCCACTAAAATGCAGACACTGATGTGAATTTAGTATGAAGTATGAACTTCATTATATGTTTCCTAATGTGGACTTACTGCCACTAGTCAGCCTGTTTGTTTTGGGTAGACAGTTTTGGGTTCTGTTTTGGCATTTATTCCAGTAGCTACTTGCAACTCTATTATGTAAATCCAGAGGTGGGTAGTACTCAGTTACATATATTTAGTAACTTTTTAAATATACTTTTTTACTGCACAATACTTTTTACTTTTACTTGAGTAATAATATTTTGAAGTAACTGTACTCTTACTTGAGTAAACTCTTGTAAATCCAGAAAGAGTAAGAGTACTTTTTCCACCTCTGTGTGTCATGTAAGAACAGTTTTATGTGAAAAATGTGATGATGTGAAATTCTGTTCATTGTGCCTTAATTTTTGAAAATATTATTTACATTTTTAGTTCATCTTTTGAAAATATCAAAATCTGTTTATTATCTTTTTATTTTTTTGCAGATTACCACAAAATGAAACAGATAATCTGACATTACGCTCAAACAGTTACTCAGGACTTGAGTCGTTTTTTCTACTCTTACTCCAGTAATTATGTGAACGAGTACTTTTGACTTTTTAACATTATTTTGAAGTAACGGTACTCTTACTTGTGTCAAATGACTGGCTCCTGTCCCCACCTCTGTGTAAATAATCCAATAAGGGATGCCTCTACGACATTCTCTCTCTGGTAAACTACAACATCTAAAGTGTGACTAGAGGAGATGCTATGTGCAAGTAACCTTAGTAACCACATAAAGTCCATGTTCAGTCCGGTTGTCCTGTATTGATTCATTCTTGAGCAGAGTGGTCGATTAGTCTAATGATCTCTTATATATGTCGTCTATTTCAAACTTGCTGCATCGCCTTTGCCTGACTGCTTCACGCTCACAGAAAGCGCCTAAAGACTTTTAATAATGAGCTCGTGATACTTTATTGACTGTTAAAAGTGACGCCGCGATGGGAATTGGCACATTCATTTTTAATTGCGTAAAACATTCATGGAGCAAACGGCCCCCAGTGACACAATGCAGGGTTTCTGTCTTACCTTGGTTGCAGTTGCAGAGCGGAGGGACGACAATCCCCAGAAAAAGTAAAAAGGAGGAATATGTGTTGTCAAAACTCATGTCTGGTGCATTTAGGGTCGATTTGTAGCTGATTTATTCCAGTAGCCTATACGGAAGTGCAAAGCGAACGAATTCCTCCACAAAGCAGCGGTCCAGTGTTGTTACATTTGTTCCTGGTTGGAGAGAAGTAGTGCCATATCAAGCGGGTCCATCCTTTCCACCTGGAGCAAATAACAATGGCCAGTCAATACTTATGTCTTCATAACTTTGAGAATTTCCCACGGACTTCTGGTGTCGTTGTAATGTATGAATAAAGTCTTCCGTAAAGTGGTGGCAGACTTGAGACGTCCGCTTGTCCGCGCGTCCCGGACTTGCCGCGGTGGTAAGGAAGGTGGACTGCGCGGAGTGATGCGGAGGTGAAGAGAAGAGACGCAGCAGCCCCGCGTACACAGCTGCTTCGGCGGGAAACTGAGCGCGTCTGGTCTGTGAGAGGAAGAGGGGGACGCTCGGCACTAGAGGGGGTTAGCTCACAAGGCAACGGCGTGTTCACGTGTGTGCGCAGGCTGTCTGTGAGCGCGTGAGCTGGAGAGAGGGAGAAGCAAGCCGGATGGGGGAATTTAACGTTTGACACTTTCCGATGCGATCTGATTTTATGACCTGATGCGGATGCACACGTGACTACCCAACTTTAAAATGTATGCTTTATAATACATTTCAAGGGATTATGTAAACACAAAATGTAGGGTATTAGTCATGTATTTTGTGTGTTGTATACATATCTGAAAGCTTGTATATTTTTTCCACATTATTGCATATAAAAGCCTGCATTACATCAAATTGCCTCTTGAGAGATGAGTGAGTGGTGCATGGACATTTTACCTGTTATTTGATATTTGTGCTATAATGTTTCAATAATAATCATCTCCAAAGTAGTATGATTCAAAAGTACAAAATGTATTGGCCCACTTTAGTCCTCTCCAGTAAGTGAGATTTGTCTGCTTGATTTGTCTACAAAAATACCACTGGACAACTAAATACAAAAACACCAACCAGCTGCGATTCACTTAACAGACATCTGTGTCATTAATAACAAGGGTGCTCTCAGAGTTCCTACAGCTGCTCCCCGGAGAGTGAAGAAGTGAACGAGTGGAAGGACAATATGTCGCTCTGGTGACTTACTGCAGTGTGGAGGACATTGGTTTCTACAGCTGCAAGTCCTCAATACAAGGAAGTTTTCACATGCACACAAAAGTTTTTAAAGTTCAACAAAACCGGAGCCAATGTAGTCACAGTAATCTGTCATTTGGCTGGTTCACTATTGTTCATTCTTTGGGTGACTTTTGATAGATACCGACCACAGCAGACTGGCAACACCCCACAACAGCTGCAGTTTTGGAGATGCTCTGACCTAGTCGTCTAGCCATCACAATTTGGCCCTTGTCAGACCCACTCAAATTCGACACGCTTGCCCATATTTCCTGCTTCTAACACATTAACTGGCTTTCTGCTGCCTCCTATCTCCTAACAGGTGCCACAATGAAGATAGTCTGTGTTTTTCACTTCACTAAACGGTCATAATGTTATGCCTGATGCAGTATGACCCTAAGATACATAGCTAGCTACATTCAAAGCAGCAATGATTGCAACATGGCCTGCCAAGCCACCAATGTCAGCCAAGATTAGGGAAGGTCTTCGTCTCATCTTCATGGATGTGTGATCGAGTGAGCAAGCAAACCCCGCCCATTTCGACCGGGTTAAACAAAGCAAAACCGCCTCCCCTTCAATCAGGACCACGGACAGCGGCTCCTGTCAGCACACACAATGTAAATACATCAACGTCACAGCCTGTCACTACCACTTCGCTGCCAGCCAATCCCCAAACAATGCACATTCGCTGCCAATGATTCAGAGACTTTATGTGTGGTATAGGCTACTGAGGGCAAACATGTCAGAAGCAGGGCCATACACAGAATTTTTGAAAATACTGGGTTCCAATATGAGTTTTTCTTGGTTTTGACCTGGCAGATTAAGATGTAAATCCTCTTTGAGACCCGGTTTTACTTTAAATTTAGACCTGGCGTGGTACTGTTTTAGGTCTGTGTAGTCCTGGTTTAGTGATGATGGGTTTACACTGACTTAGATCCTGGTTTTAGACCCAGTTTAGTCCTGGTATAGATCCCTCGTAATCCTCTTTAGACCCAGTTTAGTCTTGTCGGTTTGGAGCTTGTTTATTCTTATTTTGTATATCTTCTCTCTGGATAGTATAGACCCATTCAAAGTTTGTAAACAGAAAATGCTAAATTCACGAATGGAAGCAACTGGAGGCAAGAATGTAATGCATTTTCAATGGAGAAATTAGAAGTAGCCAGAAGATATTGCAAATTAAGATGGTTTTGACAAATGGCAACCACTCTACTACATGTAGGTAATGTCAGAGCCTGGTTAGGAAACATTAGTGAATGTTTCTTTGCTTATTGTACACATTAGATTACAGGTAGCATTTGGCTGGAGGCAGAATTCCTGATTTTATGTTAGGTTTTACTGGACAAGTCCTCACAGAGATGTTGATCACAATAGTTTTTTATTGTATGCTCAGAATTATTCAATCCCTCACCACTAATCCTACTACTGAGTTAACTCACTTTTGCTCCAGTCGCCACCATTCCAGAACTTTGAACATTCCATATGACAAAGGTCTTATAGATGAATAAATATAATGAAGGCTGGACCTCTATGACCTCAATGGTGCGTACTGCCATGGTCAGAGGTATAAGAAAATACTGACCCCAGGAAGTGTCCCGCTTGTGTCTGTTGTAGCCGGAGGTGGACTGCATGCTCACAGAAATAGATCAAGCTATTAATGTCAGTGTGCAGATGTATTGGAGTCACTGAGAAAAATAGAGAGAGAGCAAATTAACACTGCAGTACTAATGTGGATAGCCTCATTTAGTCATTTATAGCACAATTACATTTTCAACATTTCTGAAAATATAACACACCAAAGCATGCATATATACAATTGAGTTTATAGGATGAATTTTATATAACTTGTGGTGGCAATAACAACATAAAAGTGTTTAAGCTGTTAAGATGTATTATTCAGAATGGTTATATAGTTTATATTGCACACTGTAAACTCTAAACTGGCATTTGTCTTCCCCATGAACATAATCATAAATATACCTGTTGTGTAAATGTAGTTTCTGTGATATTTGAAAACAACTACAGCTGATAAGATGGTCAGATTCACTTGAAAATGGCTAAACTAAACTTTCCTCCATTTGTATATTTAGTGCTATTGTTAGTATTAAAAAATGCCAGCGTTTTCATTATGTAAAGTGTAATAGTGAAGTAATGGTGAAGGACAAAATGTGACACAAAGGTCTCTCGGTGTCACCTCCATTCCGATGATTTGCTTTGCGTTGTTGTAATGGTGGTCAATGGGACGTGTCTATAGCACTGAGTCCTAACTGTTCGGTGTCCATCTGTACTCATCCCAGGCATCGAGCTGGAACGGGACCACATCAGCACAACTGACACCAACTATCAGACTTTATTGTATCTACAATGGTTCACTAATGTCCTGCACACAATGAACTGCCAAATACTACTGAATGGTCTTGTACATGGGGTGAATCCAGGACCTGAAGAAAGAGTTGGCAATTATTCCATTCATCCATGCTTTATCATATTCATATTTATGGTTGTGGGTGGACTACATTCAATCAGCTATGGGTCCTAAGGTACATCCTACAGGTACATTGGCCAGTTAGTTGTAGGGCTGACACAGAGACATACAGTACCTGTGAATGACTAATACAATTGATTGCATTAGTCATTCACTCCACAGTCACACACCGATGGTGGTAAACTATTTCTGGTGCACAGCTGCCCCAGGGTATGGCACTTCCGAACACCACCAAACACCAATTAAACAACCACATTCATTCACAGGCAATGTGGGTTATATGTCTTGCCCAAGGAAACAATTATATATGCACAGGATTCAAACCACCATCCCTCTAGTTATAGTACGACACTCTACCAGTGAGCCACTGTCACCCTCACAACAATTCACTCTCAATTTTGAATGACCAATTCTAACACACACAGATCTTTGGTTGAGGGAGATGGAGAGAACCCATAGGCGCACTTAGAGGACATGCAGACTGGCTCAAAATCTGCAATTTCTGTGCATCTGATAAGGGTTTGGTGTGATTTTGTGCCTCTATATGTGGGCAAATGGAGACTTTGGGTGTTGGACGATACATCTGTCACCACATCTGCGTGTTGATGGTTCCTCTCCAGCTTCTGTCTCTCACTTCCTGGTCCCTCGTGTCCACACACTCTCCACTACAATTATTTCAGCATCCCGGTCTCATCCCATCCTCCTGCAGTCTCACTATCCACTAATAACTGTCACCTGCTGGACACACCTGCTCCTAAAGGCTGCCATTTTTACAGCACTTCCTGCCAAAATGTTTATTAACTAGTGTTGGAGCAAAGACCACAGTGCTTTTTTTACAGTATCCCAGTACACAGTGTATTTGTAAGACTAGAACTAGATCAACGCAAGGGGTTTTATGGCATCTGAATCTGAATGTACAAGTCAATATTACTATCAATACTAATGTCTCGACCAGGGGTGGGCAAACAGCAGCCCGGGGGCCACATGCGGCATTTATCACTCACGTTGTTATAACCTGCAGTAACCAGTTAACTCCACATCGACACTGATGTTGGATTGAAGGCTGTAAGTCTCATTTGTCAAGAAATCATTTACACAATATTTTAAAATATATTTGCTTGCATACATTATACATGCACCAGTACATTTACAGTACACGCATGTGCCTAACAGGCCATTATCCAGGGTGCGCCCCGCCTAAAGCCCATAGTTGCTGGGATAGGCTCCAGTGACCTGTGACCCTTACTAGTAAAGAACTAGACTTACCTAGTTATTAGTTAGTGTCAATGTTCCCCCAAAGCAAGTGAAATCAAGGAAACAGAATAGAATATGAACACATGACTAAGAACAGTTTCAAATACCCCAGCACTTGCTCCACACTATTAGACCTCATGTTGCTGTGGTCCCCTTGTGTGTCTGCTCCAGCCAGCCTGGTTCAAGGATGCTGACCCTCTGCTGTTCTCCTGTCTGGTGCTGCCTGGTCCAATCACCTCTCACAGCTGACAGCCTGATTACAAACCCCTTCAGCATGACCTTCTCCTGATCCTAACATCCCTCACACAGGTAACTGCCCTCTGTCTTTAGCCTGCTCTTATGTTTGTCTTTTTAACCTAATTGATATGTGCACTCTGTTGAGTTCAGAGTGCATTTTCAATCTGTGATGGCGCTATTTGAAATGGACTGAAAAGAGATTGCAGACAAATATTTGGAGGTGGCTGGATGAAGGACCTCTGCTGTTCCAGATTATGAATCCAACATGCTGCACAGTAGCTGTTATAGATTATGGCCACATCCATTTTTTCTAGAAAATATTAATAATTTTCTGCTCTGGGTATTTACAGGCCGAGATTAACAACATCAAGACGGTTCTGTAAGATGCCAAAAAATTCATCATTTATTATTTCGTTTTTGTGGTTGGTACAAAATTCTAGCCCCAAGGGATCAGTAAAGTAACAAAGGAATTATGAACGATAACCGTACCTTGGTGTAGATCAGGACTATTATCCGGACAAAGGGAATGACTGGAGCATTTACCCCTGAACTCGAAGATCCACTGTTATAGAAAACTGTATTGTTATTGTGCTGTGATCCAAATCTCGCTTTAATTGAGCTTGTAGGGTTAATTACTCATTACCGGATAATGGCCTCTTCTACATCTGATGCGGTGGATACATTTGTACCACTTAAAGATTCAGGCTCCATCTTGGATTCCTAATTTTTTTCTCAAGGTAAAAGCGTCTCATCCTTAATAAAATCTTCAGACGCTGAGGATTTGTAGTGCAACAGTAAACTCATTTCCCCAATTCCTTCATTATCATATTGGCCCGTGGGAACGTTCCTGGTTTTATCGTTATAAATCTTACTTTTTCTGCCCGAGGTGAAGATGACATTGAATATTTTAACGAAAGCAGTGACACAGGGAAAAACAATTGAGCACAAACAACTCATGATTACAGTGCTTGAGAATTGCCTTCGGGCAATTTATACAGTCTGCTCGTCTTCCCTATTTGTGTTTTCAAAATCAACCCCCGCCTTTTGATTTTCATTATGTTGAAGAAGTGTGGCCTCCACCAGCAAGTACATTGTAAAACCCCCATAAGGCATCAGATTTAAATCAGTTGGTGAAAGGGTGAATGAAGCTTCCTTTACCTCCACCATTGGCATGATGGTTTTGAACTTTTTACAGAATAGTAAGAAATGTTCTATGCACTGGAAAGAAAGCAACTCTGGCCACTTTATTAGGTAGGCCTTGCATCGAATAAAATCAGTTCAGTCACAGAGTGGTCTTCTGCTGCTGCACCTGCTTCATGTTTTATCATCTTGTGCATTCACAGATGGACTTTTGCAGACCTTGATGTAATGAGTGGTTATCTGAGCGAATGTTGCCTTTTATATGAACTCAAACCACTCTCTGACTTCTGACTTCAACAAGGAATTTCCCCCAGTGAACCTCTACTCCCTGGATATTGTGGCTACGAATATATCTATTGGCATTTATAATATAATATAAATATTAGAGCCTGCTGACCTTGACTTAAATGATTATGTATATCCCCAGTTTATCCCAGTTAAATACATGTGTTGGGTTTTGCACACTGCAGTCGACATGGGTGAATGGAAATGCTGGCTCTCCCCGGGTCTAAGGCTGAAAATAATCAAGGACACGACACCTACTGTAGAAATGCATTAAGCTGGAGCACATACATATACAGTCTCAGTGTGCTTCAGCAGCGGGTCAGGTCAGGTCAATTTATGGAGTTGAATAAAGAAGGGTGAATGTACAGCTATAGAAAGGTCTGTATCGGGCTATGTTAACACAGTGGGGAAATGTGGCACTCCATAAAGGTATTATTTAGAATCATGCAGAAAATTCTTTATCCAAAAAAAACCATCAAAAACTCACACATATACTTTTATTTTCAGTTGCCTTATGTTGGTACTGTTTTCAGACTTGGATGGACAACCCAATACACTTAATCTAAAGTATTTTCTTTATTTGCCTGGAAGATGTGGATTGAGACACACAGCCACACAGCATTTTTGTATTCTTAAAGATTTAAAATGTCTGACTAAAAAAGTCCCAAGTAAGAGTCGAGAGTAGACTTAAAGCCCACATTAATACGTTTACTTACTTGAATTGTTAGACATCTTCAATATGCTATTTTTGCAAATCAATATTTAACTGAGCTAAAAAAATAAAAATAATTAACAAAAATAAAAAAAATAAAAAATAAAAATTGATTCTAATTTATTATTTGGTGTTGATATGAAAAGCTAATCTGACCAAATCAGCTCAGATTTTATTCAAGCATCTTTGTGGTCTCTGTATAAAAAGCACAGTCTCTGTTATTGTCTGGTAATTCTCTATAATTCAGGTCCTTTCAAACTCTGAACAAGAAGAGGCCTTACAAACTAGATGAACAGTAATATGAATGTTTTCCCGTGCAAAGAGCTGCAAGAAATGCCTCAGTTTATTTCAGTCAAAGTTTCAAAGGACATTGTTGTCCACTGTAAACACAGAAGCATCAAATCTCTTTCAACCAAAACAGCATCCAAAAGGACCCCACATGCACTGGCTGCAGGCTTCTTTAATAGGATACAGTCAGGTTTTTTATTTTTTTTTCATTTTGTATTTTTTGCTGGGCTTGTTTAGGCGCAGAACATTGCCTCCAACATGTGCCCTCCTCTGATAAAAAATAAATAATGTATGAATTTATGTATGTATTAACAGGCTCCTCCTATCTATAATAACATTTTGCAAAGTAAGCTACAATACATTTGCAGTTTAAAGGTGTAGTCTGTAAATTTCCGGAAAAAAAAAAAAGTAAAGTAGGTAATCTAATTAACCGAGGGTAAGAGAATTTTTATCTTAACCAGAAATCAGTAATAACATTTCCGTATATAGTGCTTGCAAAAGATGGGGAGATCTTTTTGATCAACCTATATCCTGGGGTACACTGTAATAGACTCAACAAACAGATTTTTTCAGATGAAAATTATTTACAATATTTTGCCTACAAATAAAATGCTTAAATGGGGTATGTCAGAAAAATGATGCTTTTGTTTTGAAGAACCAGAATCTATAGATCATGAATTGTTTTGTTTAATTATAAAAATTTGAATTATAAATGATGTTTTCTGTCAGTTGTTTTGGGGTCTGCTGGAGAATGTGATTGTAACATCTTAGTGAATTTGATTCTTCTATTTTATTGCAAAAAATTGTGATTCCCTCAATGTGTTTTATTTTAAAATGTTTTTGAAACATTATTATAAAGCTGAAGGACACATGATTGAGTCAGAAATAGAAGAACATTTGTATCAAGAGCCGTGGGCCAGGTTTGCAGAATTTATTGGGGGAAAAAAGTCCAAATAATTGTTTGGTTTGTTGGTGGGGTAGCTGAGGCTGTGCTATTGTGGTTCTGTGTGTAGTGTCTTGGTGTACAACTGTTAATCTTTATGCTTGTAGGTAAAACGAGTAGATAATTTGTCACAGTGTCACAGTTATTATTATTTTTTACCTTAATACCTTCCCTGAATAGATGACCTATACTTTACATCATAGAACAGGTTCAGATTATAAACATTATTATTTTTCTTATTTTCATCACAGCAACTATGGGTCTTGGGATGGGGACCTTTAGAGTCACATATTTTCCAAACACATGTAACATACATATGTCTTTGAATAATTCTTCTCCCCAAAACAGCCATTATCATTATCTTTGGTCATCAAGTTCCTTTAGTGCACTGATCCCTGTAAAGAGCAGCATTACCTGTTTGCATTGTAGTGCATTTCTCCTGCAGACAGACACATATGTGGTGCTGATGGTCTGAGGTTGGCTGCCTAATGGGGCATAGGCTCTGATCTGAGTGGCCTTGGTGCATCAGGCCTATGTGAGCCGCAAAAGTGTTAGAAAACCCAGCTGTTTAAGAGACATCCACCAATCGCCCGGGAATTATAGGAGAAATCAGTGTATGTCATTATTGAATAGTCATTTCAGCAGACACGGGGCGCTCCATACGAACACTAGAACCTTTTGTCCTTTCAGCTTTTCAATTATGTTTGTTTGACTGTCTGGATATTATTTTTGTGCACTGGAAAGAAAACAACTCACTGGCCACTTTATTAGGTAGGCCTTACATCTACTAGTACTACTCCCTGGATATTGTGGCTACGAATACATCTATTGGCATTTATAATATAATATAAATATTAGAGGCCACGGTCAGGTAAATAGGTCTACCTAATAAAGTGGCCAGTGAGAGAACATTATATGACTTTTCTGATGCAACACACTTTCCCAAAATGTACATAATCCAACCAAATGCATTCCATTAAGCTTCTTGTAAAATATTACCGGTACTTATCCAAGGTGGCAGTCCAGACTTGACACTTCCCGAAAACCCAGCTCTGTGTCTGTCTGGAGCCCCCCAAATTTCCATCAGTAATTGACAAATGGATGGATTAATGGTGTATAAAATGACCCATCCATCATGGAGGCTAAACGCTGTGGAGATAGAGCCATTCTGGCAGACAGGCCTTTTTAAACCTGCCTCTCCTGACCTCTGTGTAACTAAATCCAGCTCAGCTTTTCTCTTACCCCTGCTTATCCAAGGTTGAGGCTCGGATATACTGGATTCCAGGGGCATCAGTGCAACCATATTCTTTTGTATTTTATGTATAGCCAGAAGTTATATTTGGCACATTTTTACAAACTTACAGTAAGTCTTCTTCACTTTTGATGAGGACACAAAACTATTCCATGCACATATATTGGTCTGAAAACTGCAATATCTAAAGGTACAGTTAATGAGCTGTTTTAACTACCTTTACCTTTTATAACATCATCACAATATCATATGGATTTTTTCTTATGTCCCATGCAAATCATTTAGCCGATATTAATGTTAAAGATTTGAAGCGTCATTGATCCAGAATCAGAATCCTGTTTATTGCCATGTAAGTATAAACAGATTCACATTACTGGGAATTTGCTGTGGTACGTACATACATGCAAACATAGAACAAATGAGTCAAAACATACAGAAATACAGAATAAATTATATATATATATATATATATATAGACTCTAGACTATCATAAAGCTACTAAAACACCAGGTCTGTGTCAGTTTAGCATCTTTTTATTCTCTCTCTCTCATCTCTGTAAAACCTTGTGACCTGACCCAAGACTTCCAGGGACATTCATTTTTGCAAGGAAGCTTCATTCACCCCATAGCAACTCATTTAGGATCACACTGACTCTGAAGTTTTGTTAAACGTTTTACTTTACGGTTTTATAGTGTACGTCAGTGCAGTGCAGAGACACATTTATGTATTTATTTTATCTTATTCTGAAAATACTGTATATTTTCCCAACCATAACCGTATCCTTCTTTTGTGCTCCTGTCAAACCTGGCCATAGCCTATTTCACAATGCAGACTATACTTTAACATTCAAACTTGTCAATGCTGAGGGCAAAATATCTCTATGTAAGTGTTAAACAGCATTACTATATCAGGTAGAGTATATACTGCCAGTTGTTATCAGAGGTGGTAGAGTAACCAATAATTTTACTCAAGTAAGAGTACAGTTACTTTTACTCAAGTAAAAGTAAAAAAGTATTGTGCAGCAAAGCTACTCTATGGAGTACAATTTATTTAAAAAGCTACTCAAGTAAATGTAACTGAGTAAATGTAACTGAGTACTACCCACCTCTGGTTGTTAAATGCTGCCTGTATGCATCTGTCTCAAATAAACAGAAATAAAGAATTCTATGGTGACAATGCGTTGGACACGGCTCTTGACTGGATTAACTCTTCTAAGTAAGTGTATGACCTCCCCATGTCAAAATTGCACACTTCAGATTATTTCATTATTTACACCAAGAGGCTGCAGCATATGCTCGTCACAGTGTGATGCAATGGAACCGGGTTGATTTTCTTTATCATTTTGTCTTTGTGAGATAAAATCACCAACGAGAAGAAGGGTCGATACATCCACGTCAGCACTGTTGGAGTTGAGGGATTCTGGGACAATTTCAGTCTGTTTAAGATTCATGTCCATTCCCATACACTGTTTTTGGCCTTATATTTCAATAACCCTGGAGAGCAGAGGGACCCATCCAACTCAATTAGATCAATGTCGAGAGTGACAGGGCCGTACACAGAGTTAGGAATACTGAGGTCCAAAATGAGTTTGTATAGGGCAGTTGGGAGAAAAGAGGTAAACTTCATATAATCATAATCATAATCATCATTTGGTTCGGGTTTATTCAAAATTTGTACTGTATTTCTAGACCCAGTTTAATCTTGGGTTAGACCTGATATAATCCTCTAAGTCTATTTTAGGACCTGGTTTGATCATAGTTTAGTTCCTTCTGTCTCATGGGGGTCCTTAGATTGAACATATTCATAATTTATCTGTTGATTATTATTCTTTTTTTGATGACTCAGTTAATAATCGGATAGAAAAAGGTGCGTAAAAAAATTTTGGGACAAAATTTTAACCAGCAAAAACTATGACATCGGAGGACTTTCTGGATAAAGCATATTTACAGACAAAGAAGGTTTTTCATTTTTGTCAAAACTTTATCTCAGCAAATGGCATGTTTTAGAGTCCAATGAACCATTGATTACTAAATGAGTTAACGATTATTTAATGTGATTAGTTGTTCCAGCCCTAATAAATAAAATAAAATAAAATAAAATAAAATAAAATAAAATAAAATAAAATAAAATAAAATAAAATAAAATAAAATAAAATAAAATAAAA
>JAVQKC010115750.1:0-14894 GCA_036025475.1 Philypnodon macrostomus
ATTTTACGTGTCATATACTACTCTCCTGAAAGAAAGAGAGTATATACATTTTACGTGTCATATACTACTCTCCTGAAATAAAGAGTATATAAATTTTTTTCCGCATTGTTCACATGAGAAATGTATGGTGCATGTGCATGTGCTAGACGATGATAAAAGCTAACGTGAAATTGATGTACCGAAAACTTTCAATGCATGTTTTTTTTGTGATTCTGAATGTTGCTCAGTTTCTCAGTTGACAGCTGGGACCAGACCAGTTCCAACCAGACTTTGAATAATAGTGTGTGTGAGCACATAGAGCTCAGTTGGTGGTTAGAGATTTTTTAAATGACTTTGTAGATGGAGTGTCATTTAGACAGAATTAGAACTGCATCTCTATTGAGAGCCTTACTTCCGGCCCTACTGAGCATGGACCACTGCTCACTCTCTCCCATTCTCCCCTTTGTCTTTGTGTCAGTGTCTTTGGCCGCCTGACAGCTAGCTTCCAACTGCTCCCCGCTCATTACATTATAGTATTTTATAAGACAACAGACTAGTGTGCCATGTTCCTTCTGGACCTTATATTTTGCCAATCTTAAATTTACTGTTGTTCTCTCACACGAGTCAAGTTTACTAGTCTACATGAATATGCTATTCACTAAATCCAGAGGCACAGACACATAAACTCTTGCTTTGTGGAGCTTTATGGAACATTTTTGAGCAGTGGACAAAAGAGTCAATAAATGAACAAACAGCTCTGATATACTGTGGAAGAGTGACTGTGCAACAATGTGCAGTGAGTGGAAGCTGGAGCTGGCCCACTCTAATGCTGTGTTTTATTATAGTCATAAAGCTTGGAGGCAAAAAGCAGCCAAAAAACTCCTCCCTTTTTGATTTGATGCTTTTTGTATATAAAGTGCTCCTGGAGGACTCTACTTTTATTCAATGCAATTTACTTCAAGGTAATATTGGCATTAGAGCTGACGGCATTATTAAACACACACACATAAACAACATGCCCTGCTTTTTACATTCAATTCTATGAGCATTTGTTAAATTATAGGAGATCGTTGTGTATACACATCAGTCATTTCTCTCAAATGAATCTCATGTTGTATAGTAATATAATAACTGTCCAATCATTGTCCATGGGGCCTAGACTCAAAATTTCACCAATATGTGTCTTTAATTACTATCAATGCTGACACTTCAGAGTTAGTTAAATATATTTTAGCCAGTAACTTTTTGAAATATATTTTGTTTAGTTCAATCAATCACCGATGGAGAGGACGAACTGACACAGCAGGGTGACCAATGTGACAGCTAACATTTCTTTATGTCTGTGTGATTAATGTCTGCTCAAAGCCGTGTGCTTATTGGGCTTTAGGAATAAACCACTTTTCGAAGTTGCATCTCATTGCGCTTCTGGAGTTTTGCACTGTGACATCAGCACAAGTCTCTTGAGAAAAGATTACAGGCCTCACAGCTGTCAGTCAAAGTCCTGCGTTACCATAGCAATAGCTCAAACTCCTCTTTTTTCTTGACAATTGGCGGATGTGTGTAAATCACCTGGGTGAAAGTAGTAGGAAGAGGCAGAAATACGAGCGTGCACAGGGAGCCGAGAGAATTCCACCTCTTTTTTGGCCATTATTGAAACCTTCACAGACAGCTCCCTGGGGCAGAGCACGTGGTTGTCCCATGAACACACACTCTCATACACACTATTGCAGACACACAAGCAAAGTTTCAGGGTCAGGCAGGTGAATGCGCAGAGAAGTGAGCTATGAGAAGCACTTTAATGAAATGCCTCAGAAGGGCCAATGGAACGGCAATGGCCCTAGTCAAGTCCATAAAGAGATGGATGGGAAAAGGGGACAGAGATACAGAGAGATAGTGGATGGATGGAAGGTGAAAGGTAAACCCAGCTTCACTTTGTGCTTGAGGGGAACTGGTAAAAGGCCCAGCGACTCAGGAGGGGGCGACATGTGGTGCTTTTTAAACAGCAGTTCTAGGTGAACATGTTCTTACCACGGTGTGACTTGACCTTTCCAATTGCAGCTTTTTAACTTCATTATACAAATTACAAATGATTTGTCCAAGAGGATAATGTGTCAGTTATACAGATGGCAGAAGAGCCTTATTTGGCATATTATCATAATCAGCTCTTTTTGTTCGGATACTATTGTATCTGTAAAATTGACACTTTTTGCAGTTTCATTCATAATGTTGAATACCCTTGACTCTTTATTAGGTTAAATATTCATGTCGTGCTGATTCATTTCGCCCTCAGCGCCCACCTGGCGGGTTTTGAGTTACACTTTGCCTATGAACTGCAGGCCAAAGTGTGACTGAAAATTTGCACCTGGATTCTTTATTTCTCAGTCTATTCAGCAAGTATCATTGAGTGATCACTCAGCAGTGCCTCAGGGACACAGATCTTGAGCTATAAGGCCTAATTGTGCATGTTATACCTGAGCATGGTGAGAACATCAGAGTCCACACAGAACATGCAACAGTTGATTGATGTTCATTTCAGACGTGGAGCAAGTAACACAAATCTGACCTAAAACCAAACTAAGTCACCAATCATCAAAAGTGTCTGAATGTGAATGTGCATAGACCTTTTGGGTGAACATACTAGATACTCAAGGTAATATATTTGTTTCTGAAATAAGTAAGAAATAAGTTACAAAATTCATGTGATTTTAAAACATGTTCATGGGATTATTGGCTCAATTAACGTGCTTCAGGGCATTGATTAGTTAATGAATTAATTATCATGAAATGTAAATCAAACTCAATCCGGTTCAGTGTCTTCGTGATATGTAACTGTCTATAAACATTTTGAGTTATTGCGTTCACAGCTTTAGGGCATTAATTAATTAATATTCATCGTAGAAGTACCAATCCAGTTCAGCGTCTTTATGGTATGTACCTGTGTTTGTAGACTTATGGTATGTGCCTGTGTTTGAAACTGATCCGGCAATTTGTTTTTGAATTATCGCGCGTAGGATCTGTAGACCGATGTGATTCCATAATATCGTACTTTCGCAGATATGACGACAGAAAATCACTGGCTAGGCTTTTTTGTATATCACAATTATTTTATGCTTGGCCAATGCTCATGTTAATTGTTCAAGCCTGTATCATGCCTGAAGCAGACCCCACAAGATACCCTTTAGGCATCATGTATTTCTTAGCTTGTACTTCTCAGCCTCAACCCCCCCAGTGCAATCTTAGAGCCTTGATGTCCTCAGGCAATACTTCTATTTTCTGCTGAGGACAAATAGCTCTTTGCTCCACTTGTTCCTATCGCTGCTCGGATCACTATAAAACAAGGCTTGTACCTATTCACAGTGTTTACCGTTCATGTTTTAGGAGTCAACCCCATAACACAAGTGTGAACAAACTCTATGATGAGGTACTTCCTTCCAGCTTTTTCAATCTTTACAGTCTTTACAGAGTGACAAGGTGGAGTGCAAAAGCATTGGAAATGGGACGGCGTGTAAATCTCACTTCCTTCAGCCCCAGAGCAACACAGCCATATCAGACTTTGTTTATCGACAGGAGAAAGCACTTAGTTCCCCTTCACACCTTTTAGCGTGGAAGGTCTTTTGAGAGTCAGACAGTGAATTAGAACCAGAGACGAGGAAGAAATACAACGGCGGGTCGAGGGGTTATGGAAGGTGACGAGCAGATGGGTGGAAGGTAGGAGGGCAGGATTAATGAGGGCTGAATATGGTGAGGGGGGCCAGACATGAAGAAGCATGAGCAGAGCAGACAACTAGTGAGGGAACATCAGGACGGAGGGGTTTCAGTTGTCACGTAGCGCCAGTTGATTTGAAGATGTGAATTTATGAGTGTTGCATCATGAATAATGGGACAGGGGCATCTAATCTCATCATCTCAGCGGCTGAACGCTGACATAAAAAGGGCTGAACGGGTCAAGAAAAGAAAAGAAAGCTCTTGAAAAGCTGACTCGACATGAGAGAATGAACTGCTTCAGGTCAGAACGGAGGAGATGAGCGCAGGGGGTGATGGGAAATTCGGGGATTCATTGTGCTATTTCTTTTTTCAGAATGTATTTTCGGTCAACACTTATGTTAAAATTGAGTGTACAATTTCTACCACTGCCTTCTTTCCTCAGTGAATCATAGTGAGTGATTTTGGCTTTTTGAAAAATAGCACTTTAGATACACAGATCAATGATGAAAATGGTTGTTGTGGAAAATGCAGTGAACACTCACTAATGGAAATTATTGTGGGAAGGGGGAACTGTTTCAAGGTTGATACCATATTTTAAGCCAGTCAAAGCAACTACTGACAGGACTTTTCAAAAGAAGTGTTCAAAAGAAAAGAATTTTGTAAAATATTGACTAACGATGATACAATGCTACGTATTGCTAAGAGGCTTGTGGTTCAGCAAATCTACAGCCAGCATTTGTGTCAATACTGCCACATCATTTGTTCAGTCATCAGTTCATAGGACTAGACTGAATCAGCAGGGGTGTTTGTAAATGTACCAATCTCATGAGAATTTAGAACCATGCACAGTATATTTAAAGGAATTTGAGACATAGAAAAGGTCACATTAGAGGTGTCCACAGGAATATATGAAAGAAGAAAACAGGTAGATGCACAGTATTTGAAATGGGCTGATCTGATGTCCCCGTGGTGCTGATGTTCCAGGACCATCATTATAGTTGTTGATCCAGGACCAGCTTTTCTATGAACCTTCACCCTAACCTAGACCCTGACTCTAACCTTCACCAGTTGATATTCTGGCTCTAACCTTAACCATACACAGGGATCAATAAAACACCGTAACCATGACCCTAACCAGTTAAAATCCTGCCGAAACCAATAACTTTAACTGGGCGGCAGTGGTGCAGTGGGTAGGTGCTCAACCTTCAACCAGAGCGTTGGTGGTTCGAGTCCCCGGCCAAGCACACGCTGTCGTTGTGAATGAATAATGTAATGTAAAGTGTCTTTGAGTCTTGAGAAAAGCGCTGTATAAAACTAATGTATTATTATTTATTATTAATGTTGATCCTGGAACAGCATGATGGTCCTGGAACATCAGCAACACGGGTAAATCAGATCAACCATTTGAAACGGTAGGTACAGTAAAGTAGAGCTGTTAACCACTAGAGGCCATTTAGCATGTGTCTGATGTCATCCATCACATGTCCTTTGAGACTTATGTGTTGGGAATAAAACATTCTTATGAAGCATGCGGTTAGATCTAATGTATCTGTACCTCATTCATTATTTATGAACTTCAACTGCCTCTTAATGAGGTTTTTGCACTGTAAGATATTTGTGTTTTTTGCATTTAGAAGAAGTGACAGAATGCCCTTGCCCGTCCCTAACTTCTGTTTGACTTGTTAATGTACATTTTAGACTGCTCATGCTGACTAATTCCTCCTGACAGGTATCGGTGTGGCAGGTACTTTTTCTCTACATAGGGCACTTTTCAACTTGTGAGCTCCAGTCATGTGACCTGGAAGTATTGAGTTTCAGAAGATTTGTAAATGACTGTGTGTAGTGCTAGATAATTCCAGAAACAGTTTTACTCTTTTCTGAGTCAAAATAAGGAAAGCAGTCATAAGCATCTGCTCATTGTTGATAAACTAACTAGTGAATGATTGTTTTTCTTCATTTAATTGAATGAATCCACTATGGGCTTTCCTCTGATATTTTGCAATTCCTAAATTCTTTGATAATTTTAAAGTTAATAAGTCTGCTTTTCAATATCATCTTGGTGATTTTATTTTTCAAATTCACTATAGTGAGTTACCCTTGTGCTGCAGCTGGATTCTCGTGAGATTTGTAATTTTCCAAACTATCAAAACTCCCCCTTGCACCGCTCCCGCTGATCCGTCTGATCGACACCAATGGTGGTGTGAACCAATCATGTGGCTGTATTGCTGTGAGTAGGCGGGCTTTAGGTTGGCCGACAACAAATTATAACTTTATAACTCAGCGTGCTACCCTTATCTATCTGGCTTTCTCCAGATTAATTGAGAGCAGAAGCTTTACAAAACACTGACTGTCTCAAGAATACATCAAATTAGCATTTTACTATCAACTGGAAAAAAGAGCAGTACCTCGTCTTTGGTCAATTCTTTGTCCGGTGTATGTCTTTGGAGAGGCCATCAATATTCCTGACGCCTGTTATTGTCTGAATGTGACACCATGTGAGAGTAGCCTTACCCGTTCAATGGCTGCTGCATCTGTCCACACACAGACACAGGTGGATATGCTGACGGCAGCATGTTTGGAGCCAAAGCAGATGAAACCTGCAAAGATTATGCAGGTAATGCTGAGGGGAAGTCGGGTTAAGTGTGACAAAGCCAGCCTCTTTTATTTACCATATGAAAAGAATAGCAAAAGTAAGCCTTACTCACAGCTAACTGGAGCAAAATATGCGTGTCTGATATGCAAAGTAAACTGAACCCTAAAGTGGCATCGTCATCATCAGTTACACAATGATGCTACACTTCAAGGGCAGATCTGAAATCATATACGCAGAGGAAACGATTCCAATAGAAGTAATGTGGGGGACGACATAAAAATCCTGTGATATCATTGGCTAAAGTACAATATAACAGAAGCCACATGAAAGACAATGACAGAGACTATGGGTTGAGACTGTGGTGAAGAGCTGCTCTCTTCCAATGCTTAGCCTCCTGAAGGTGTGTATAGCATAGTAATGAATCGGTCGCACTCCTGAAGCCTGCAGAATGGGCCCCATTAAAGTGCGTTAAAACACAATAAGGCCTCTGTGTGTTCACGCGGCCGTGTGAGAGGACATGCGCACCACCGAAATTCAATATTTCTTCCTCCACCCTCGCCCCCCTCGCCCCCTCAGCCCTTCGCCCCCTTGATCCCCTATTCATTCGCTGTCAGGCTCTGTGGCTGGTGCCCTCGCCATCACCCCAGTGCCTTTACCTACCACTGCCACTCATCCTTAACCTTATCCCAACCACCCATCTGCTCCGTGTTCCTATTTCCTACATGTCACTGCCATCCAGTTCATTTTCCGAACATATGAGCATTTCTTGAGTGAATACAAAAATGAGCAAAGAATATGTATTTGATATCGCATACATGTAGACAAAAGGCGGCGTACATGACATTACATTCATAAGATGATCTCTGCAGCATGAATGTGTCTAAGGTTTATGATTATGCATGCGTGCGTGTCCAAGGCATTATAATCTCTGCAGTCTATTCAAGTAGTATGGGATTAGGAACCATGACGTCCCATTCCCTGTCTTCTGCCTTCTCAAAAGAAAAGCCTTACTCGAGCAGCTCTGCACAGATTGTAAAGTGGATTCTCGTCAAAAGGTAAAAAGAAATAGCTTTTAATGTTTAAAATAACATGATCTAATCCTGGTTTAGGCCCACTTTAGTCTTGGTTTAGCACAGTTAAGGCTTGATTTTGTATATATCTAGGTTAGGTTAGGCTTAATGTAGTGCTGGTTTTATCCCCAAAGTCCTTGTTGTCCTTACTTAGTTACTTTTGTGTTATGGATAGATATGAATTAGTACTATACAGCTAGTTTATAATTTACAAATGACCATCATTTTGTCTTGGGTTAGCATTGGATTAATCCCCATTTAAGATAATTCTAGACTTTTAAAATAGGCCAATTTCTTTCTGAAGATGTCATTTCTATATGTTTTATTTATTTATTAGTTTATTTAATAGGGACAATGCAAATTGACATAGTTCCAGTACAAAGATAGCAACTCATGTTCTGCATATAGAGTTTATAGCTCAAGCAAATTTTCAACTCCAGTCCCTGGTTGGGCTTAAGGCTAAAGGCTAATTTATAATGAGGATAATACAGATAGACATCCCTAAGTAGTCAATCCTAATAAAACAGAATTATCATATAAGTCATCAAAATCCTATAAAAACAAAATTAAACAAATAGAATTAACGTCGAGTACAAACAATGTGGGTCCCAGCATTTGTTATTTGGTTTATCGTTATCGTTGGTTATCGTTTAGGCACTTCTCTCTGCACTCTGACAATAACAACAAACATGGAGCTGCCCAGTGTTTTCACAGATGTGTCACGGCGCCACCAACAAGCCCGGCATACACACTACAGTGAACCCGTGTGGACTCAGATATGTTCTATAATGATGCTGCCTTTACGAGAGATGTTTTTTTCAAACAATACCATTTTTGTCTGTGTGGACAGGGCCTTAGACAGGATATCATTTAATCCATTGATTAACCAGTATATCATAGCACCTGCCACAGTCTCTGCTTAAAGGGCAACAAGCCTATAACCTTTTGCCAAGTAGTGTGAATAACATGGTTCATAGTTTTATATATTTTATATTTGGTGTAGACTGAGTATAACATTTGTCTCTCTCCCATAGTGTTTAAATACAGTGGAAATCAGTGTTCTTCCTTAAAGCAGGTGAGTCTGGCGATAATTCAATCTCAGGAGAGTAAACAGGCCACAGAGAAGAAAATGATTTGTCATTATAATACAAAACATCTCTGTAGGGATTGGTCTTACAAAGAAATACACGTAAAAACATAATTGTATCAAAGAAAAACTCGGATAATAGATTGAGCTGACTGAGATAAATTGCTTTGAATTTAGACAGCGATAAGCTGAAAGATCGAGGACTGAGATTGGCTGAGAGAGAAGGAGTCAGCTGACCGGAGTAGAGTAATTAAACCTGCATCAGATCCTGTAGTCCTATAGTCTAGCTTTGCTGTAAGGTCTATTTTGTTCTGGACAAGCAATTGCAGGCCATGTGGTCCAAGCTGGATCTGCTGTCTTCAAAAGCGTTGCTCAATTGGAACAAAATAGAACAGAAGAAAAAAGGAAGGTCAGCATGTCCTATAACCTGCTCGTGAGAGACCTGTGACATACAGAGTGGAAAGTCATGTTCAAGGCTTCCTCAGCACACGGGGGATTTATGTTGGCAGAGCTCTGTACAATACTGTAAAGCTATTCCCAAAGAGACATTCTTCTTATGGTGTCTTTAGGGTCAATGCAGAACGCTACGCATATTAAATACAAAACCCCCCCCCCCAAAAAACAGTTTTTAAGGTTGATTTTTGTTTTTGCGTCTTCTCAATGTGTACTGGAAGTTCCATTTACTGCAGGAGACATTTTCAACATGTAAAAGAGTTGATTTCCGCAGTCACAAGGTAATCCTGCTGGAGCCACATCAATCACTGGCATAAGAAGCTGTCATTCAAGCGCTGGACACTACTAGTATGGCTGCCACTAATTTTGGTATAGCCAATCTTAACAACTTCACATCGTCTGAATAATTTGAACTCAGCATATTTTGTTAATTTTCTCTCTTACTGGCTTTTTATTTGATTGAGTATGTACCAGAATATGAACTAGATAGCAAATATACCGACATTTCTTCCCTGGCTGATGCTAGTTTTGACTTTATTATTAAGTTTCTATCATTTTCAATCTCATTTTTGCCATCTCTCCCTGTAAAAAAACACTCTCTCAGCTCTTGTGCTGCTCTGCTCTTACCTCTAATCTCTCTTCTCTTCAAGTTTCAAAATAACACATACGTTGACGGTTGAAAGTATAAAATCTCTGAAGTTCAATAAATTTAGTAATGAGTTCAGTAAATTAACTCACTTAAAATTAGCTAGGAAAAACTCAAACTGTGATCACTAACAGTACTGTCAGTTGACTTGAGTTTCTATTTTCCTCACTTGTTCCTGTTAGAGGTTGGGGGACTGGAGCAAATCCCAACAAAAGTGGGCCTTAGGTGGGCAGTTAGGGCAGTTGCTTTCACACTGTATTGGCCTTATGCGGGGTACACTCTGGACAATTAGTCGCACAAAGACTTGCATTGACAGTATTGTATATCTTTTCATTAAGGATTCTGATTCCCCATTCTCTTGACCTAACACATGCATGTCTTTGGGCAGTGGGAGGTAATCACAGTCCCCAGACGTCAGCACTGTTCAAGGAGGCAGAAGCTTTAACCACTCTGCCACCATGCCTCCCTAACATTAGTGACTTCAATGTAAATTATTTTATTTAAGTAAACCATGCTTTTGATTAATAGCTTTTAGCACAACCCAGACCACATAGCATTGGGGAGCCACTAGTTTGGTTCACTCTTATACATGGTAGACTCAAAGTGAAAAATCTTTCTGTGAGGCTTGCTTGACCTACAGTACATGTAACCATGGAGATTGAGTGGTCAGTGAGAGGTAATGGTTAGGCTCACAGACAGTCATTAGAGCCGTGGCAGATAGATGGTCAGTTGGGTAAATGGCCGGTGATGAAGGTGCAGGGACCGGGTCGGTCATATCACAAACACAGACTGTGGATTTGTTGGACGTGTGACAACTATCATCTCCCTGTTCAGTCTCCTGCAATAATTCCTCTTATTTCTCCTTCACCTCATCAGGTAATTCACAATCAAGATCTATAAAGCTATACCTTTGCTGCAAGCTGTTTTATTTTCTGAATCTTTCTACACTTTACCTGGCGTGACCCTGCACAACAAAAACATTGCCGTCAAAATGTCCCTTCCAAAAGTAACTGAAGAATATTTGATCAAACGGGCGACAGTGGGTAGGCACTCGTCCTTCAACCAGAGGGTTGGTGGTTCGAGCCCCCGTCCGAGTGCATACTGTCGTTGTGTCCCTGGGCAAGACATTTAATCCACATTCCCTATGAATGAATGTCGTTGTGTGATTGGTGTTTGGGGGTGGTCGGAGGGGCCGTAGGCGCAAACTGGCAGCCACGCTTCCGTCAGTGTGCCCCAGGGCAGCGTCTTTGAGTGTTCCAAATAAGCGCTATAAAAAACTTAAGTATTATTATTATTATTAAAATACATATTCTAACCTTAACCAGACGCTATTGTCATTAAATATAGGCATTTGTTTACATGTATAAGTTACTTTTTATTATGGGATTTAACTAACAAAAACACAACACAATGAAATGCTTCTTAAACAACAATAACATGCAGATTAAAATGAGCTGAATTTTTCTATAGAAGTGGTTCTGAGTGTGAGGATGGGAAGTGTCACGTGTCCATGCCCCTCATGATGATCAGAGGTCCATATGTCTCATTAACAAGATCACAGCTTTGTTTGTGAAAGCCTAGAGCAGCCTCAGTGTCTGGGTGGTGACATGCCCAGAGCCCAGCGGCAGTGACTTGTTGCAGTTAATTTGACGGCCATCTGAGACATCTTAGAAACAGGGGAGTGGACACAATATAATGAGCACCTGTGCATCTTCCCATCACCTCTACTTTCAGGTTAAAAATGCAGTATCATCAAGACGTTGCCTTAGCCCTCAGCCAACCCTCAAAGTTTTCAAGGCTGAACTTTGTAATCTGTCTTTTCAAGCTAATTTTCTTTCCTAAACTGGCCCTTTCTAGAACATTCTGTTCCATCGGAGCGTGTAATCAAGCACTTATCACATCTCTCCATTTCATTTTCCTAATCCTCTATTCAATGCACATGCAATAAGAGCAGACACTTTACTGATTACATGGAGTGCGCACTCCGGCTGACAGGCAAGCTGCTCTTTCAAACTGTTGCACCTGGGTAGTATCCTTTACATGTAAAACCATACCATACCAAAATCCAAGCTGGTGTTTTTTTATCTGATTCTCCATTGAAGTTAGGTTTGTTCTGATTGGACTATATTGGATTGTAACCTTGATTTTTCTTCTGTCCTTATATTTAGGCATGACTCACAGTTTAATAGACTTTGAGGTCCTCTGTGGGCTTTATTATAAGGGTTTTAGTTTTAGTGCAAGGGAAGAAAACGTTGAACCAATCACATCATCTTCCACGGGACAGGAGCCCTTTGATTGGTCGATACATCCATTATCAATTCAGAACTGGAATCTATCAGGAACCTTGTGAGAACAATGTGTTTATTCACAGCTATTTTAGTTTTTTTTGTTCAACACATTAAGCGCCAACTTCAGACTGCTGCTCGTCACACTTCTTGGTCTATGAACACGTACGAGGCAGTGTGTGCTTTATGTGAGAGACATGGGCTGAGGGTAAAAGGAGCGTTCATTCAAACTTTCTTTTTTTTATTCCCCCAGAAAATCAGGTAGTGCAGCTTTAAGCTTTGGGGCACCTTTTGGGTCACCTCACGTAATTGAAGGTACCCATATACTATCAAATATCAGATTTCTAGAGTCAATATAACCTTTACCCAAAGACATGTCCACTGGTAGTTAGAGTACTGTGTGGTGAAGACAGACGTGTAGTGGTGTGTTGGTGTCAGATTTGCCTGACCAGAGCTGCCTGACCTTTACCCACCCCTTGTGTCCACAGGCTGTTGTGTTAAGTAGCACCTGGCAGTCAGTCAGGATGTATACATGCTGGACTTCTCTGCCAGCTTCAGCTGCCTCCATCTTGTAAACATGGGTCGATACACTTACCTGTGCTGCCCAGTCATCTGTTCACAGTTGGCTCTTGACACATACAAGCACAGCAACCACAATTTACATACCGTGTGGACCACAATTTTTCTTCACATTCCCTGGACCCTTGACAAATCATTTATATTTGCCATAGATTTTTTGCAGCTATACTACAAATAAATACAAACAAAGGACATAAACCTGATATAATTACAGAGTCAATAGTACAGTCATCTGAGAAACTTTGAGGCCCTCTGTGAACTGTATTATAAGGGGTTTTGTTTTACAGTGCAGGGACACTTGTTTACGACCAATCACACACTTGCACAGGACATGAGCTCTCTGATTGGTTGAAACATTGTTTATTTATGAGGAATCTGTCAAGAATAATGTGAGAGAGCGGATGTTTTATTTCAGCATTTACAGCTTTTTCACAGCTTAAAAAAAAAAAAAGTTTACTTGTTCATATAAATAAAAATAATAATAATTAAAAAAAAAAAAATATATATATATATATATATATATATATATATTTTACTTTATTTCATAATTACAATAAATATTAATTTAAATACAAATAAATAAACTTCAAACCACTGCTTGTTATTCTGACACTTTTTGTGAGACCATGATAAAGTGTCAAATCGTTCAAACTTTGACCTTTTTTTTGCACAAAATCAGGTATTGCAACTTTAAGAAATTGTGCTAAAACATAGAAGCCATTAGACACTTGTTGGCTTGACACTATCATGCTAACCTTCTGTGGCCTCTGTATTTCCACTGATAAAACTAATTATCGTGAAGGCCAGAGTCCTTTGTGTAATTTGTGCCTCTGAGATGTCACAAACACGTGTTGTGGGCTCATGTCTCTGCCTGACGCCTCCTGACAGAGGTTAACCTGTGAAATGGGGAGATAGTCTGTGCATCACTTCACACTAGTTCTCGTCTCAAATAATACTCAACACTTTCAATCCTACATACTTCATGAAGTCAGTGTGCTGGTCTCAGGTCCCACTAAATTCAGAGGGTTGCATCAAGAAGGTCTCTGGAGTAGACCCTATGCCAAATCATTGCACAGTAGAAGCCAGATACTATGACGGGGCAACCCTAGAATGATAAAGTCAAATGAAAAAAGGTGATTGAAAACTTCGGGGAGTTGTTGAGATGAAATTGTAAAAAATCCATTTTGTGATCCTATGGATGTAGATTGGTGTTGAACTGATGGCCTTCACCTCCAGCTCTGCTCTGTCTGAACCCACTGTGCCATCTCTCTGCAGCTGCTTAAACAATCTTGTCCCACCTTGCTTTCTGGCAAATATTGTTTGGCAATTCTAACTATGTTGAATTAAAAGTGAAACATTTCCAGTCACTCATTTGCCCGAGGGAGATTTTGAGAGTATTTATTCAGTCCCACGGCTCAGGGGAGGGTGAACGTGCTCGATCAGGCAGAGTCACTGACCTGGCCTGTGGGGACTTGGCCCTATGTTTTATTGTAAAACAAATGCCACTTTTCTGGCCGGCCATCAACAGTGTGCTGTGTCCTGTGCATGGGCACCGCTTCCTCGACTCGCCCTTTGTCCTGTGCCTTAGATAATAGGCTGCTGGTGGGGAAGTTGGCAGCACCACTGTGTCATTCACTGGGTTAGCAGTGTTTTGTCAAAGGCAATGACTTTGTGTCATCCAGAGTCCTGGCATCTTTCTTTACTTCTGTCCTTGTGCTCTCTGTCTGTGCTCAAATCAACCCACTGGCCCCTAACCCCTAACCCCTTAATCACTAGAGTGCAGGAAAAACTATGTGAACAGTTTGGAACACACACTTTTTCCGATTGCTGTTGATAATGGCATAATATTATCAATCTTAGCTACAACCGTATAGTCCGTAAGTTTCCTATATATTAAATATGACTCTCTGACCATATGATGTAAAGTAGGTTGTAGTCTGTAGAGGCCAGGGGAGAGGCCAGGGGAGAGGCCAGGGGAGAGGTCAGGGGAGAGACCAGGGGAGTGAAGAGTAAAGTAAAACTCAACTACAATTGGTCAATCATTGGTGGTCTGATCTTGTTGCTGTAGAAGGTCAGGGGATGGACGTTAGTAAAAAAATATTATGACTTAAGATGATTACCTACATTACATCGTAAAACCAGTAACATTTTTCATTTTAGGAAACCTTCGGACCTTTAATACATTTTTATATTGTGTATGTTTATTAGTATTTTTTTCATGAGCTGATTGGTTCTTCTCATCCACTAAACAATTCATTGCATTGTTGACTGGCAGGGGGGGCCGGCACAGATGCCTGGGGCACATGTAAAAACAGTCATTGATAGAAGGAGCTCCCACATGCAGACATATTCTATCCCGGCGAATGTGGGGTGAAAGCAGATGTAGGGTATCTACGCTCGATGTTACGTTAGCTTAATATTTAAATTAAAACAGATACGTAATAAATACACCATACAACATATATATATATGTACACTGTAGTAAAACAGTGAGTCT
>JAVQKC010115752.1:0-31550 GCA_036025475.1 Philypnodon macrostomus
CAGTGATTCTCCACAGTGTACCCAACATAAAATATTATTATGACCCCGCCCTACAACAAACAGGAAGTCAGCCATTTTGAATTGAATTTGGGAGGTCAGGTATATTTGACAGCCTCTAAAGTGCACATACTTTTCCCGATTAGGCTCAAACCTGAAATACCTAATTCCCCTGGCCATGAACACATCTGACTAATATGATGATTACCTCTATAGCGCCCCCTATAGACTGAAAGAAGAATGTAGTTTTAGGGATATAATAACAATATTAAAACCCTTAGAAATCACACATGTCTGATTAAGGTGCCCGTTGGTGACAGTTGTAGCAGACGTATGGGCCAGACGTATAGGGCAGACGTATGGGGCAGACGTATGGGGCAGACGTATGGGGCAGACGTATGGGGCAGACATATGGGGCAGACATATGGGGCTGTTTCGCCGATATACACCTTGCTGTCGGGGATGACAGCACAGGCCTAGTTTTGACTTATGTGTTATTTTCAATCACAGACTGAAATATACTGTAGTTTGATTCACAGTCACCTCACTTTTAACTTCTCCGTGCCAATCATGTCACCGTCATTAGACCAACCATTTGATCCACAGTAAGAGCCAGGCACCAATCAACCTCCTGTGATGCGCTTGTGAATGTGAGTGCTACAATGAGCTTATTCACATTCTGCAGCCAGTTCATTTAGCACAACCTGCTGGGTAATCTTTGGCACTCTTGATCAAAGATACAAGAACAACACTGGTGTCAAACTTTTACGTGACTTGTATGTGAGCTGTGATGCTATCATCATGTTTTAAGACCAATATTAGAAGCTCACATGTTTAATGTAACTGGTGTTGTTTGTAGTGCAATTGTTCCTGTTAGTGGTCACGGGTACCTGGAGCCCAGTTAAGGTATAAATCTAGTTTCTCCTAAGTAGGAGAACATGTTTTTTATGTTCTTTTAAATAGCATTTGGTTCTGTTTTAGTTTACATTTAGCCGTTAGTCATGTTTTGTTCTTGTTTTTTTAGCTGCAGTAAGAAAAATATCTCTTTTTAGATATAATTGCTACAATGGTCTGTGTCTTTGTATTGCAGTGCTCTTATGTGCCTCCCTGTGAGCGGGACAACCAGAAGAACAAAGACAGTGTTTTGTGGTGGGAGGATTACTTCACCACAGAAGTCAGCACCCAGTCGTTCACCTGCTTCTTCAACCAGCAGCGGAGGTGAGACACATTTACTGTGAGCTCAATTTTCAGCCCTGAGACAGATCGTCTGAAACAGAGGACGTGTGATGCTGTGAAATTTACCTTGGCCACCGGCCATCGTTTCCAAGGAGATTAGAAAAGGCTAGAGTGACCAGCTGCCGCCTTTTGCAAGTTTGCTATTTACGGAATATGTGCTGAAAATATATGAACATTCCAATTTTACAGGCACTTTGTTGGTTATGGGTTTGTTGGTTTGTTGCAAAAAAGGAGGAGGAAAGGGTTGGTTTTTGAGTTTGGAGCACCTCTGGATCTAGACTTATGAGCTTTGTGGTTCAATGAATAGAGCATTTAACCCTGAACTAGAAGATTCCCATGCAGTTGGGACAACCTTTACACATACATACTTGAAATAATTTGATATTGACTGGTTTCAGATCATTATTTGCAGGTAAATTTAGACGATAAACATTTTTGAGACGGACAATATTGGCATTACATAAACGATACAGTATACTGCAGCAGTTGCACAGATCCTTTAGTTTTTCAGGTCAGCTCTTGTTAAGTGTAAATTGGAAACATGGGACAACGGCGAGAGCTCCCTTACTATGTCAGCTTAATCATCCAATTACTTTGAAACAGTGCTTACCTGTGACCTTGAATACGCTTATTTTTATATCTGCAGCAGAACGCCTCTATGAATAATGGGTTTACTATGGTACACATCAGCTTGTGATTCACATAAGCTTCAAACCTCAGCTCTAGCAATAACACATTTTCACTAGATGGAAGGTTGGCAGTTAAAATTGAAAAAATGTGTTAAAAAGTGTCTTGATTTGCAGGCCTGATGACGTGTTGTGGCGGAGGTCCCATGACACCAGTGTTCTGCTCCACTGTGTTCTTTGGCCCATGGTGTCTCTTCTTGTGGGCACTTTGATCGTGCTCCTTACAGTGTGCGCTCGCTCTCTGGCCGTGCGAGCAGAAGCTTTGCAGAAGAGGAAGTGCTCCTATGAGGTGTGTCAGGACCTAGGGAGCTCCACTTCTGAGAGGAACAAGGTGGAAGACCCTCTTGCTACAACCTCTGACCCAGAGCTTTCATCACCTTCACGGACATTGCCCTTGTTTGCCGTGCCTGTGCGTCGCCGCGATCGTGAACACTGAAAAGCAAAAGTTGAATTTAAACTGAGCATTTGGTAACTGAGGCCAAAGTACCCTCCACCATCTGCTGGGGTTTACAATGACAGACGATGTTCAGTCTGTTGCCGACGACGACCAGATTTGAACAGAATTCTGGAGTCTCAGATTTGAGCTCCACATGCTGAAGATGGTGAAGCTGCTCCAGTGATATAGAGGAAGGTTATTTTGAATGACACCTGTCAGGTTTGGAAACTGTGCTCTGATTCACCTGTTGTCATCGATGTTCCTCTAAAAAAGACTTGGTCAAATCTGTTGTAAAGGTTCTAACTGTAGCTCAATCCCAGTGGCCACAAATGTTTCAGTGCACTATTAGTCTACTTTTCTAATGTTAAACGTAATGACATCAAATGACGTGGACCTTTGAATTCAGGACAAAGAGACAGCCGCTTCCTCACAGTTTGTTTGTAAGGTGTATAAATACATACACTGCATACAGTAACTGTATAACAGCCAAGAGTTTCATGATCTTCTTGTTTAATATCAAATATGTAGCCAAATGTAACAAACATACTGTTTCAGTGTGTTGACTATCAATACCAACAAAACTCTGTTAGACATGTCTAATTATTTCTAACCCAGTTTATGAGTAGTCATGCCTCACATTTTAGAATCTTTAGATCAGTTACATTAGCACGTATTAGCAGTAACGACATATCACATGTAACACATGTAAATGACATCAATAGACGAAGGTTTACCAAAGGTTGCTGTAATTACGTTAGTTATTTATTGCTTTAATGTTTTTTTCCCAAAATACAGAAAAATGTGTTTTTAACATATGTAGTTCTTGGATTATATAATATATAATACTACTGTATAAATGAGATGTACTGTGCTTTTAAAGATTTACTTTTAATAGTATTTAATTATCAAGAGAAGTAATTAACTCCTGTGTCTTCTGGGACTCTACTTAAGCTCCACATTTGAAATGTGGGCTCTTAAGCCATAGTGATGATCACCTACATCGAGAACAATCTGTTTATTTCCTTCTAGAACCAGTGCTGGAGATGAATAAATAAATAATTATTTTCAGTATTTAGGTCAAATCAGGTTAGATTTTGTATTGTTGTGTCCTGTGATGGTTCTCAGTAGACCCACAAAGACAATTACTTATATTATGTTGTGTATTTATCGTACTGTATATAACCTTGTACATTCAGACCAGAGCTCTGGGGTCAAGTCCAGCTGTCCTTTGATGCTTCTCTTTCTTTGGGAACTTAAGCCAAGGTTTTGATGCTACCTATATCTCTCAGAGGTGTTTTATGTCAGTATACCCACTGTCAGGTTTCATCTGAGGTAATTAAGTCAAATCCTTTAAATTTGAACTGCAGTCGTTGGGCTTTCAGAGCCCTCACTGACAGCATCTCTATTGCCTTCAACAAAACACACTCAAACCTTTGAGTGTCACAATTAAATTACCATCACCGGCCAGTTATCTTTCTTCTTATCCTGTATAGGTACCATATATATAATGTAACCTGTAGAGCATGTCTCAAGCTGCAGAATGAAACTCAATCATCTGCTCTTTGTAAATACATTGTTTTAGCTCAGGTTTACCTGGTGCATCCTGTTTTTGGTGAATGTCCCCGCTGACTACTGTAGCACTTTAGGGCTGACTCTACAGGACCTATCCTACTTCAACAAGAGGCAACTTTTTGTACATTTAAAATATCAAACAGACTGAATTGCAGAATGTAAAATGATGTATATTTTGCTCAACATTGTAAAAAAAAAAAATAGTTTCCTTGATAACAATCTTCCATCACCACAGCAGTAGAGCAGGCTGGTGTAGCAACACGAAAATATCCATTGCACCTTATAATGGAAAATGTGTTTTTTAATTTGTTCTTAATCTATTTAGATACGGCCTAATATAAACACATGTACAATCTGTTACCCCTACCTCGTTTTGTCAAAACTACTTGCATTTGTTTTTGAGTTACAAACCTTAATGTCTAAATGGTTAGTGATTAAGAGAAACTCTATGTAAATGAGTAAAAGCCATTGTATTTTTTTTGTCTGTTTTCTTCTAAATCATCTCTCCAAAGAAAATGTGTGATGTAGCCCAGTATTTTAACAATATCCTCATTTAAAGGGATCCTATTGTGCTAACTCAACCTTTATGGGTTTTTACTGTTATGTATATGTTATGTATCCTTGTCAAAAACATACCAGAAGTAGTATTTTGTTTTATTCACACATGTCTGAGTAACACTGTTTGCTGAGGCTGACCTTCTCAGGAGCTGAAAGCACTTTGTTTAAACTTTCTATCTATAAATAGGTGAAGAAACCCTATACAATATGTATTGTTTGTATTGGTAGCAGTGAAATGTGCATGGCCAGCAGGGAAACGGATGGACTTAAAAGAGAACGCAACAGGTCCTAAAAAGTTATAAAAAATAATTATTATCTAGAGGTGAGTCAATTTAATCCAAAAAGCTTGAAAAATGCATAATGTGCCCCTCTAAAGCCATATGCAAAGCTGTGAATGGCTGAAACAAACAAAACAGCATTTTCAAACGCACTCTCTAAGCGTTTCTATCTGTGACATACGCCATTGTTTCTGATGTCAGTGTTTTGAGTCAATATAAATATATGTGTAATGAAGTCAGTCTCATAATTTCCAGTTTTCTTTTGCTTTGTGTTCCTTGCTACTGCTCTGTTCAACTGTGAACAATGTGATCCAGGTAGATGCTTCAGTGTGTGTTGTTCATGCAACAACTATAGTGCCTGATAGATACCTTTAAATAAAACACATTTTCGTGCTTAAATACCAAGCCTTGCTCCACTTCTTTTGTATATACAGTCTTGTGTAATATCGCTCTGCCCTTTATGACCGGCCTGTAGGAGAGGGAAACATGAATATCCAATCACAATGACCTTGTGCACCCACCTTATATAGTAGTAGTCATTTCACTTGCTTTAAGGTTATGTCAATATATATACCATTCTAGTATACTAACAAACTAAATGCACTTTTTTACCCTCTACCCCCACTTTGCACTGACTGCCTCTGATGCTTGTTGTATGTGGGTTACCCAGTTCTGTTCTGGCCTCACTGTGCCCTAGATCAATATGGAAATCTAAAGTTTAAAATTGGCTTCAACAAAACACACTCAAAAGTTTCTTCATGTTGATGACAAAATGAGGCCAACCACACACAGGCATCACACTATTACAAACAGCAGCTTTTTAGGTAGCAATTAAAATACAGGACAAAATTATTAGATACAAAAATGTATTTTTACCAATATAATTGCACAATTAAACGTGTGACCCTTTCAAAGTCTGTAAACAGAAAGTTCTAAATTCTGGGATGGAGGCGACTGGAGGCAAGACCGTAATGTATTTTCAATGGAGAAATTAGAATTAGCCACAAAAAAATCCAAATTAAGATGACAACCACCCTGCCTCATGTAGGTGATGTCAGAGCCTGGTTAGGAAACATTAGTGAATGTACCTCACATATGTATGTTTATTTAATGTACACATTAGTAACAGTTAGACTTTTGGCTGGAGGCAAAATTCTTACTGGACAGGTCTTTACAGAAATGTTGAAGTTATGAAGAATGTTATTGTATGTTCAGAATTATTCTATCCCTCACCATAAACCATACTCTTTTTAAGGTTATCTCACTCTTGCTCCAGTCGCCTCCATTCTGGAATTATGAACATTCCATATGACAAACATTTTACAGGGTCTATACAGTTCCAGTTTCATACAAAATGATTGCATACATTATACAAATACAATTGATCTCCTACAAAAATAAAATACACAGCTTATGCTATATAGTGTATTTGGAGCATTTATATATGTATCCAATTACGCACGGTGAACTGTTTACATACTATATTTTTTCTTATAAGAGAGTATTACATCAATATTTACATACATTACGAGTAACTTTAAATAATCAGCTTATACCTCATGAAGCAACGAGAACATAAGAACATATAGAACATATAAAAATAAATGCCACATCACCGGACACGTGTTTTCATGTAATCCTTCAAATATTTCCAGCGTTCTAATGTTTTAAAGCATTCCAAATCCACACGTTACAGGTGCCATCACAGCATTCTATAGCCCTATACATTTTAATGGGGAGCAGGAAAATGACAGCTGTTAATCTGTAGATTTTGTGTGTGGTTGGACAGATACGGGGGGTAATGGACCTAATCACTAATACAATTGGTCAGATTCAACACTTGTGGATTTTTTTGGAGGGATATGTAAAAAAAAACATATAGTTAATACAGAATTCTGGCCCCTGAGGGTATGACATCTTCACATTATAAAACCTGAAACTCAGCCATAGATACAGTCAGCAGAACGGCGGATTTGGATGGCGTGGTCTCTGCCGTGGGTGTAAACAAACCTGTTCTCCTCATTAGATTAGCATGTAAAAGGAAGCTAACGATCATTAACTTGGATATTTAACTCATTCATTTGCATCTCTGAACCACGTGAGAAATGATCATTCATTAAGTTTGTATTAGCAGCCGTATTTGATGAGTAGAAGGCAATTCAGCATCTTCTCTCCATTGTAATGACTGGTGTATTTCCCCCCGCGGAGTAACTGGAAGTGTTCGTCCCCATGGTTCCCACGGTTACCGACTGTATCTATAGTTCAGTTTTAGGATAATGGTCAGTTAAACTCACTCCTAAATACAGTGTATTTATTATTAGCTCTAAAGAACGTCAATCGCGATCTTGATTCCATTTTGTTTTCAGCGTCCAGAGTAAATAAAATCTGTAGTAAAAAGAAAGTCTGATGCAGTTAATATTGTCTAGACCAGGAAAAAGTAACCATTTTGAGAGCTAAATGCCAATGTTCATTTATCTTTAGCCAATACACTGTGTGTCTTACCGCGGCAGTACTCAGGATTGTAGTTTTCATAGATTGGGTACAGAGGGTTTTCTTGTTCACTACGATGCTTCCTGGCTCTAAGGACATCTCTCACACACTGGTGCAGGAAAGCATACTGACACTGCAACACACAAAGAAGCCCAACTATAGAACAATAATCTTGAAGGTATTGGAATTGAAAATGCAAATGTAGCAAGTTGAGACTGTGTAGTATAAATGGGATGGCAGATGTTTTACCTCAGTCTGGACCATGTGCTGACGATGTAGTCGGAGGTCAAACACACATCCATACAGGTCTATGGAGCCTTTTGAGTCTAACTGTTGCAGGACTCGATCCAGTGCTATGAATGTCCCAGTACGGCCAACACCGGCACTAAATGCACACACACTCAAGTTTACTTTTTGCGACTGGTATATATTGACAATATTGCCCATAGCTTAAAAATAATCTCACCATATTTTAGAAGTTAAATACCCAATAAGAAATATAGGAATGATATATCCACAAATGACTACAAAATGCTTTTTGTCCTACCTGCAATGAACCACAGTGGCTCCGGTGCTTGGAGATCTGTCCACATAATCTCTGACAGTGCGGACAAACTGAATGAGTGACTGGGTACTCTCTGGGACGCCGTGATCGGGCCAAACCGTGTAATGGAAATGTCGCACCAGCCGTGGATAACTGCAACTCCTCTCCTGTTGGGATACGCAATCAAGTTAGGGTAAAACTAAAAGAAACCTTACAAAAAAAAAACAGCTGAAGTGGTACCGAGGTGATCCTGAACTCTCTGATAGTCCACTCAGGAAGCACAGACTCTGAGAGCATCTGAATAACCAGGTCTCCATAGTACAGTGGGTCCCTGTCTGTAGGCCAATACTGATCACACTTCACCTGCAAAACACATCTCAACATATCAGTGCTCCCAGTACAGCTGCTTAACCAAGAAAATTCTACTTTAATTCACTAGGATTTTAATAACCCAAATCTTTTAAAGCTGGACTAACTAACTAACTAATTAACTAACTAACTAACTAACTAACTAACTAACTAACTAACTAACTAACTAGGGAATTACTTTTCCCCTTGTAAATGAACAGAAATAATCACTTAGTCAATAGTACATCCATTATGTCTTCAGGACGAGAATCTATCATGAATAATGTAAAAGGGCTGATATTTTATTTCAAAATATAATGTTTTATTACCTTATTCACCAATATTTGTATTATTAAGTAAAAAAAGCCAGCTAGTTATTCTCATACTTCCTGGTTTGTGTACGACAGTTTCACAGAATCATGTAGTAAAGCTTCGTCTTTGGGCAGTGAAAGCCAGACACAGAGAGGACATGCAGACTGCACTTGCTTTAATACATATAGCTCAGGGGTGTATTATAGAAAATATGCAAAAGCCATTTTACAATACTTTTGGATCCTGATCCACCAGTTGAAAACCACTGCTCACAATAATATACATTTCTGTCTGGCAAAAAATAGGCAATTTTATTTTAGATTGGGGAAGATTAAACTGGTACAAAAACTTTAGAAAAAGCTGCTTGTAGGCCAAGCTTGAAGCTGTGCCATGACTGGACTGGCCGTGCTTTGGACCTGTCTGGTATAGCTGGTCATTGTACTGTATCTCACATAAATGCAAGAACAAAAAATGTGTGCTGACTCACTCGTCCTTTTTCCATACACTGCGTCACCATGACAATGTTATAGATGCCATGTTCCCACACCATCCTCCAGAAGTCATCTTTGGTGCCAGGCAGTGGGCCCTGGGTGGCAATATACTCCCTGCGGTAGTTGTTACCCTGAAAAAAGAGAAGTGAGTGAGTTTGTGTGTGTGTGCAGTGCGTATGTGGTCTCTGTGTTTGTGTGCGTGTGTGTGTGTATGTGGAGGGGGGGGTGCATACAGGGATGTAGCTAGCATTGATGTAGTCCGAGCAGGGGTCGTCCTCCAAGTATGACAGCTTCACCCTTGTCGAATCATCTATGGCCAAAACAGTAAATTAAACAAACACAATATCTTTCATAGCATCATAACATATTAAAATGTTTGATACATTGATTAAAAATGATTCAGCACCAGGCCAGAGTAATAGCTTGTGCGCATGTACTTTGTGTTGATAGTTAATTTCAGAGCTGCTACAGAGACAAACGTGTCCCCTCCAGTCACAAATCATATTTTAATGTAGGTACTGAAAATTGGCAGCAGTTACACATGGCTGCTTCTTAATTACATTTATTTAGCGATTTGATAATGGCACACATATTTCAACAGACCCGGCTTTTCTTCACAGTGCTGCTTACATGGAAGGATGTTGTTATAGCGATTCTTCCCTCTGTTCTCTGGCAAACGGGAGAGATCCATTGTTTGGTTTCGTCCCACATCCTTCAAATCCTGAAAAAAAAAAAAAAAGTTTCAACAAAATATAAGATGCACAGTTTTGTTTTCGAGTCGCTACCTCAAATTCTTCAGACAGCAGATAGTTGGAGTCTGCCTGGAGCTTGTTCAGGTGTGACTCAAAGTGGCAGGCTTTGATTGGACTGAAATGACAAAGATACAATAGATTTTGTAAATAGATACACAAAAATAACATAAATATACAAAAATTCAGGTAAAAAAATAAATAAAAAAAAGAGTACCTGGTCACTCGGCGGTTACTGGAAGCAGAGACACATAGAAATATGTTATTATTTATTTACCAAAATTATTATTATTATAAAAAAGCTTATAATAACAACAAAACTGGCCACATGCTCATCAATGTTTCTCTTCCTCTACAATATATTTCTATGTAATAAAACTGTAAATGGGTCATTCTTTTGTTTCCTGAAAAAATAAAAAAAACAGTAAAAAATGTTTTATCTGACTGCTCTGCTCTGTTATGTAAAGGTAATCTCTCATAATTATAATTTTTACTTTAGTCCCTCCCCTGGCCCCTACAGCAACATCAGATCAGATTTTGTGGGTTACCACTTTGACCAATAGTAGATAAGCCTGGCCTCTACATTATACAGATGACCGACTTTACAACATAGAACCAGGACAGATATTACATTTTAAGGATTTTGTATTTTTATTTGAACTTTTTTCTATATTAGGAAACTCACAGACTACACCTTTAAGCAACAACTGTTTAAATAAATATTATAATTACATAGAAATTCTGATCTTTTCAAAAGGTTAAAATGCCCCTAACCCCTTTAATTAACTTGTAACACTTGTGGGAGAAGAGAATAATTATAAATAGAACACACACTCACCTCCGAACCCCCATGTATATCCCAGACGCTGGCACCTCCTTCCACATGCTCATCCGTACCACCGGGTTTTCCTGCACCGCCCTGAAAGATCACTCTCTGTCAACACACCATAACTTACAGACAATAGACTGATACATGTTTTTATTTAATTTCTTTTCAATTTTTTGTTTGTTAATAACGTAGGATGTCTAGATCTTCAGTCAGTTGTATGCCAAGAAAGAAATTACAAAGTTTTGGTCTGAATCCAGAATTGTTCAAAATAATGCTGTTTATTAGGGGACACCATGGATGCCATCTTCCACAAGGATACTCCCTCCAACCATAGGGGGTCAAATGACTTGTTTTTATTAATTCTTGTCACTGCGCTGTATAAGTGTTTTGTGGCTCACATAATAAAGGCTTTACCTTTGAACTAGAAGATATCTGGTTGAGTCCAAGTTTGGCCCCTACATCTTTGACAAGATAAGCGCCAATGCCTTGCAAAGTTTGAGGGCTTCTGTTATTTGGAAGATTTGTCAATATTATTTAAATAATTAATAAATAATAATAAATTCAGATGCCTCTAAAACCTGAGTGGCTCAACCAAGCTTTGCTGACTGGTCTCTACAGCAAATGTTCAGAAGTTTGTCTGAATTTCTGCCAGACAAAAAAGCTTATGAGAAGAAAATCAATGTGACTGAGCTCGTCAAAAGTTATGGCTTCTGTTGCGTGGGAGGCGGTCCGGATTATGAATGGGTCTGCTGTAGGACATTTTGAACTCGAGCCTCAACCTCACAATGTACGCTACGGTCTTTGGAGCTACCGGTGTTTTGGACATTAACTGTGGACATCGTTTTTACTTTTTCCCTTCATGGAGTATGGATTGTTTTGCTAACTAACAGGCGAACATCTGTCATGAGACGGGACCAGTCTAAAATCAACTGTAGCAAACATTTCATCTGTAGGCTACACCATCACTTTGAACACACTGAAGTAAGCTAATGTTTGTTGTCTGTAAAGACAAAAGTGTACCGGTGGGTGTAGGTTGATGACGTACAGTTGGGTGTTTATACTGCTGTTAAGGCGATCTATATCGGTGGTCTCCTGTGTGAGACCGCTGTGAGCCTGAGGACTGAGAATGCCGGGTTATGTGTGAAAAGAGGTGACCCGGCAATGTTCTGGAGAGTTATGGTGAAAGGCTGTAATTGCTGGTCGTTCCGGGAATGTGTTTCGGGTATTTGTTGGGAACTATGTATGAAAATGGCTTCTGACATCACTTACACTTTTCGCAGCCTCTGTCTGTACATGAGCAGAGCAGCAACAGCCACCATCACCCCGATCAAAAACATGCCAGCGCTCAAACCCTCCACAACGCCACCTAGAGGCTCTGTTCAAAACAACATAAACACAAGCTGTGGTTTACAAAACATGTATGTGTGTGTGAAGTTGTGTCGTGATGTTGTGTTTGCAGCTCACCAGTGTGTGTCTTCAGGGGTGCAGACAGGTAAGTGTCAGTGAACAGTGGCTGGGAAAACTCTTTGTGGTTTTCATCAAATAGTTTGGTAAATGCTCGTATGCTCAACCTGCGCATAATGAAATATTATGAAGTCAAGTTTCCCTGTGGGTGCTAGCAATGAGACAGTGTTAGTATTGTACCTATATGATGTTTTAGCTTTCAGCGGACCATCGCAGAAGCCCCCATAGCTGTCACTTATGAAGAGGTCATCGTCGTGGTAGTGGTCACAAGTGCCTCCCAGCCGGTCCCCTCCTGCCCCTAGGTTCACCTCCACCACCTACACCAAATTAATAAATATTACACTATTTCTTTACTACTATTTTCTATTGTTTACATTTGCTGCAGTAGTGCGTAGAGGGTGAGGCCACCAGGGAGAAAAAGCCCATAGTCTGAGCTTGTTAAGACAAACAAGCATATATTGATATTTTTAATAAATGTTAGATGTGGTAAATATTCTAGGGGAGAAGCTTGAAGAAGGTATAATATTGAGACATAGTTGACATTGTTGGGACTACAATTGGAATAGGTAAATCTTTGTTATTAAATTCAAATAAGCCCATGCTGTTACTTGCATGTTGTACCTGTCCAGCAGAGGTCTCTGAGTCTTGAGAGCAGCGGCTGGGGAAGTACGCAGTCTGATAGGCTCTGACTGAAGAGTTGTTGATGTAATCAAGGTAAGAGGGCATTGGGTGGAGCTGCTCTGGCTGTAGGACCTCATTAGCTGTGAAAGAACAAAAACCATAATGAATGAATATGACTAGTTTATTTTCACCTACATCTGTGTGTAATCAGTGTAGTTTACCATTAGATTCGGCCACAATCACAGTAAAGAATCGAACAGCCCCATTGGCATCACTGAACCAGGAGCAGTTGAAACGAAACAAAATGGAGGATGACGTGACCTTTGAGGACTTCTCACTGACACAGACAGTAGGAGCTGGGACTGGAGGCCCTAAAAAGACACACAATGGTACAATTAGCAATGTGTTTGAGTAAGTGTTTTTTCCTCTGGGTATTCACGTTAAATGATGTGGTTTAGGGTATAGTTAACATTGTCTGACCAATTACAACATAATGAAAAAGCATAGTCCCCTTTTGTCATCTGTATGTAACCAGAGTCACCAGGCCTATTTAAATACGAGCCTGTTTAAACAGCTGGCTCCTTCACCCAGAGAGAACTGAGGGCCAGTTATAAATCATGCGGTCCACACTGGAGATGGCTTGTCTTCAAAATACATTAATCCAGATGGGTACAATTTAGTTACATTTACTTGATTAACTTTTTGAATATATTGTACTTCTAAAGGTAGTTTGAATGTTACATTGTTGTTTATTTTGACTGTTTCTTATTATTTTGGAAACACAGCCTCATTGTTTATATATATATATTTTTTTTTTTAAAATATACATCTGACATTATGTATACTGTACGTCATTACTGGGTTCGTTTTTTTTAATCGTTATTTGGATGATGACTTTTTACTTATTCCTACTTGAGTGAAATGAATAACTACGCTACACACCATTGGTTAAATGTTTAAAGTAAATGGGTATTTTAGTGTGAACTCACGGGCTATCATGGTGATGGTGGAGTGTGTGGCCGGTAGACTTGTATGGCCAGCTGATGACACTCTGACTGTAACAGAGTATTTCCTATAAGCATCCAAGTGGTCCAGGGTTACTGTGGTGACACCTCCATCCAACCGCAGCGCAGAGGTCAGCTCCCCATCGTCATGACGCCGACACTCCACCTCGTACGAGTCAAAGTCCGAGAGCGGAGCCACCCAAGAGCACAAGACAGATGAGGACGAGAGAGGGAAGCAATGGAGTGATTTCAATGAAGATGGGCCTGTGGACAAAAGACACTCTTCAGTACAGAACCGATATAAGGCTGTGTTAAAGACAATACTGTTAAGACAGTGATAAGTGCGGGAGGCAAAATAAATGAAAAGGGCAATAAACACATCACAAAAGATACGATGTATATAAAAAGCAACATTTGACCAAAATATATCTAAACAGTAGGGGGGCACGGAGGTTAGTGCTCTTATCTGCATGTCCTCCACGTGTTACCATGGGTTCTCTCTGGGTACTCGGGCTTCCTCCCACCTCCCAAAGACATGCATGCTTTATATTGTCCCTAGTAAATGAATGTGAGAGTAAATGACTGTCTGTCTGTGTATATCTGCAACTAACCGGCCGTTGTCCAGGGAGTACCCCGCCTAAAGCCCATAATTACTAGTGGGGCTCCAGTCACCTGTGACCCCAAACGGGAAAAAAGCAGATGATGAAAGAAAGAAAGAATATCTAAAGAGTGCCCTTTATCAGTAAAGCGCATATTAATTTTCTTCTACATACACTTATAGCACTATTCTGTCTCCAATAGACAAATGAGGATAATTGATAGTTTCTGTGTGCCCTGTTACTGTATTAACTTGAACAATGTTTAGGATGTTAAGTATAACATTAGAATACAATAAAGGTATTCAAGTTTATTTTTTGGTTAAACAACTTCACCCACAAAATGTCAGAAGCTGCTGCTATAACCTTTGAAGCTGAACTCTGCTGAAACACACGGGCCCCAGTCAAACTAGGTCACTGTGTTCATATTTATAAGAGTGTGCCCTGATTTTTCATTCCTGTGGGCGATCAGATTTTATCCCTGTGGCCAAAGCCTCACAGGCAAACAGCATGTGATTAAAAATAGATTTAAACCAAAAACTGGTTTGGAGACTACGCTCTCATTTTCAATGCAAGGCTTTTGTTATACTGCCCTCTGGAGGTAACTACACACACACAAACAATGCCTATCAGTTTTTTTCTATAAACTACTTGAACTTGTGTATTGTACAAAAAAATCTTAATAAAGAAAATGTGTCAATTACTGTAGAATTAAATAAAACATAATACATAATTGAGAGGAATTCCCCACAGCAAAAAAGTTCAACTGACACTTACTTATTCTAACACTGCGCTGGATTGGCTGGCTCCTGGCTGTGGGTTCACCAGTGTCTCCTTGCCCACTGACTGTCACTAGACTGAAGTTATACAGTCGTCCTGGGAACATGCCGCTCACAATGGCCCCTGTCATGTGTGTAGGGGTGACTGAGAGCTGGTCCGCAGGGGTCCACTGCAAACTGAAGTTATCATAGTCACCGGAGGCAGGACTGTCCCAGGACAACTGTATGGTGTCATTTGTTGATCCTTGTTTGACAGAAAGGTAGCTGGGAGGGTCTGGGGCTGGTAAAGAAATCACATTGTATACTACATGTTTCAATACTATTCTTCTTGCATTGACATTGTGCTGTTGTTTTTATTAAGTTGTCTCCTGTGTTTTTACCAATATATATTTTATACATTAGTGAAGCTGAACAGCTCTTTGGGTAACAGTAGTTGTATTTTAAATGTGATATACGTAAACCTTGACATAATATAATTCATGTAACTGAAAAAATAATTGTGTCTTACAAGTCCGTCCCAGGGCAACAGCAGCGTTGGTTCGCTCTCCACTGTGTGTGATGACTTCAGCTCCATACAAATGACCGGGAGTCAGTCCTGAGAAACTGTGACTGCTATGGTCTGCCCCCAGTGTCTGAGCTCCAAGTGTGGCTCCACTTGCATCATATAGAACCACCTTTAGCCACATTAGAAACAACATTTAGTGGTAAAAACAAACAATAATAATAATATTATAGAAGTCTTACTGTCTGTGGCTGCTTACCTGGTAACTACTCCTGCCTCCATCACCATGCTGCCAGCTGACCATGACTCGATCAGTGTAGCCTGAACTCTGAACCACAAGGGATGAGACTGCAGAGGGAACTATATCGCACAATAAAGTCATTAGTGTTCATAAATGTGACATTGATCATTTTCATTTATATATTTGAGTGCTATCATTTTAGTAAGGTGGGCTGGCGGACCTGTCCTGGCGAGCACTGAGGAGTCACTGTTCATGCCTCTGCTCCAGCTCAGGACCTGCAGTCTGTAAAGACCTCCAGGTCTGAGGCCAACAAACACACAGCTGTTTGAAGATGGGCTCAATTTCTGCTGTCCCACCAACTCCTCCTATAGGATGTTACAGGGTTACTCTTACTGTTGACACTTGTTAACCCTTTTTCATAGAAAAAAATTAATGAAATTGAAATAAGACCTTATGATTCTTTCTGTTCTCTGAAGCTTCCTGTATGTTGTTCTCAGAAACACGATAGAGTGACAGGTCATAGATGTCAACGTAACCGTTTGAAGGTTGCCAGGAGATGGAAAGGGAGGAAGTATTGGCTGAGGTCACCGTCAAATTACTGACAGCAGCTGGGCCTGAGGAAGTTTAAGGTGTATCATTTTTTTTTTATTAAAATGAAAAATAAAAATAGAAAATGTATCAAAACGTACGTGTTTGTCCCTCTGCTGCTGCCTCAAGTGATGGGATGCCACCACTTAGTGTCACAACTCTGACTTTGTACCACTTCCCTGACATGAGCTCTTCTAGCCTCTCACTGCGACTGTCCATCGACACAGTTCGATTGATCAACACAGAGCCGGCCTCGTCCAGCAGCTGCAGCTTGTAACTGTCAAACACACCCACTGGCCTCTCCCAGGTCACCCTCAGACTGTGGGTAGTGTGGTCGTTATCTGCCTGAAGAGCCGTCACTCGGGCCGGAGCTAGATCATAGAATACAATAAATAATTTTCAATAACATAAATCTAAATCTCTCATGTGTGATCAATGGTTCACCTGCTCTGCCTGTAGCTGTACTGTTATTGGTCAGCCTCCCACTCTCAGACTGGACAGTAATGGTGTAGATTTGTCCTGGGATCAGGTCCATGAACTCCAGTGAGGAGACGTGTTTTGGCACAGGACGTCTGTCAATCAGGTCACTCTAACAACAACACATAACACATAAATGACCAAAGGTGCATTACACATCACACAGTACTGGTAATGTATGGAAAAGGTAACTCAAGTATGTAACTGCAAGAACATGTTTATGTAATGTTTGAGTTGGAATATTTTACAATAATGTATAAAGATTACCTTAGTGGACAGGGACACAATGTACATGTCTAGGTCTCCATATGTAGGTGTCCAAGAGGCAACCAGCCCCCCAAAAGTGTCCTTTACTCCTGTCTGTGGAATCAGGTGGAGGTTTTGGACTGCACTGGGCACTGAAATGAGAGACAGGCCTAGGTCATGGAATAAACTTGTTGATTTATCACAAGTGAGAAACTAGATGTAGTTGTTACCTGTCCGCCCCTCAATAAACTGTGCTCTTTGGTACGGCCCACTGAATGAGGACACCACTATCTTATACAGTCTGCCCGGTGTCAAAGATGAGAGCTGGTGTCTCCTCACATCACTGCCCAAAGTGCCTGGAGGAAAAACTCTGGTGTCGTTGAAGAGCAATGTAACCTAAATACAATAAATGTGATTGTCATATTTTTAAGTTCATTAGCCTTGTCATTGTTGCAGCTATACATTTAATAGGGAACCTTTTTTCCAACTTACTAAAAATTGACAATAAATTTACCTCATAGTGGTCAACGTCTCCTGGAGCACGACTCCAAGTGACAGTCAGATGATCTGTTCCAGCATCGACCACTGACAGATTGCCCGCAGCAGCTGGGACTAAAAATGAATTATGTAAAACTCTGACTTAACAACAATAAATAAAAGGTGAGAAAAGTCTTTTTGACTCACAGGTGCGTCCATCGGTAGAGACACTGCTGACATAGTCCCCGCTCCAGGTTTCCACGGTGACAGTGTAAAGTCTTCCTGGAGTCAGAGAGGAGAACACACACTCGTTGTGTCCAGCAGACACACTCTTGTTCTGTAGCACACTGTTGTTGTAAAGGATTTGCACGATATAATGGTCCAGATCACCGGCTGCATGACGCCAGTAAACCTTAAAAACAGGAAAAACATTAAAATCTAACACTAATCACAATACTAATAAACTGCAACATTATAACTTAAATACTCACCTTGAGGTAGTCATCCCTGGCAGAATGAACAGCTGTTGGGTTCTGCACTGTGGCAGGTTCTAAATCAACAGGTTTTAATGAGCATCATGATAGACTCAAAACTAGATATATACTGTACAACTATGAGTCTTACGTGTTCGAGCATGTACAGATGTAGCATTCTCCAAAAAGCCGCTCCTTGTCACAATTACAACAGAATACAGGCGTCCAGCCACCAGTGAGCTAAAGGAGCACTCGGGTGCAGAGGAGCGGGACACTGCCAGTGTGTGCACTGTCCGACTACCATCCTGAAGACGCACCACATAACTGTCTACAGCACCCACAGCAGGACGCCATGACACCTGCAGCGCATCGGACCTCCCGCCATTAAAGATGGTTATCTCAGAGACAGAAGCTGGTACTGAGACAACAATAAGATGTTAATAAAAGGCATAATACATACATGTTTAACCCTTTAAACAAATGAGCTATTTACATCATGTGAAGCCAGAGGTTTTTGCTTTACTTCAGTTTGGGAATGATTGCAGTGGTCGCTACAGACATAAATACACATTCTGTCCTGAAAATAACTGAGACATTTTGTAGAAACACAATAGGTGCTGGAGCAGGAAGGTGCGCGTGTGTGTGTCCGCAGGAAGTCTTTGAGTGGTGCACTGGGAGGGTCTCTTTATCTGGAACATTCCACACAACACTTTTGGCATTTCAGCCATTGTTTTACGACCTCTCTGATCTTATCACAGCCCAAGCCAAAGTGCAACATTTAAATGTCATCCATTTATTATTCTTTACTTTAATTTACTTAAACCCCATGTAAACTGTTCATAATATATTGCATATATATAAATACATATCTAGGAACATGAATTTGGATGTATCTAATAAGTGCACAACCCTCTAACATTTAAAACCTTACATAACACATTGTTTTGAGACCCTGTTCCCATGGAGCACATGTCCACAATAGAACAATACTTCAATGTATTTCTTCTTGTCAGTCTGGATTGTAAACAAATATTTATGGTGATTTACTGCTTTTGTGTCATTTTCAACATAAGAATTATTAGTAAACTACCAGAATCTAGCTCTCTTCTTGTGAGAATATTGGATTTGTGCATGACCCCTGACCCACAAAGCTGCTCACCTGTCCGCCCCTCCAGGCTTGTGGTTTTGGACTGGACTCCTCCACTGACTGTAGCGGCCTGCAGCCTGTACAGAGTTCCCGGTGTCAAACCAGTCAACAGCAGAGCCGGTGAACCCTCTGGGACGCTGTAGTTCTGCACAACAACACTGTAAAAATGCATAGGTTAAGTTCCCAGCCGCGATAAACATATATATAATAGTTTTGTTTAATTACATGTATTTGTTATATGCTTTTTAAGTTTTTATACAGACCTGTCCTGCAGTAAGGTTAACATATATGACTCCACATCTCCCGGTGGTTTTTTCCATGTCACCTGGAGACTGTCAACTCCAGAGCTGCTCAGACTGATGGTTTGTAATGGCATGGGAACTGTATATAAATAGATAAATAATTATAATGCAAACACAATAAATAAATAAATACAATATAAATATGTTCAAACTGAAAATGTAAATAACCAGGTATAGAAAATACAGTATGATTGATCAGCTGTTTCTGACTGATGATGGAGAAAGAGTAATTAAGGTGTAGGCAATATTTATACATACCTGTCTGTCCCTCCACTGACACGGAGCTGTTCACCCCTCCGCTCCTGGATATCACAGTGATAATGTACTGCCGTCCAGGATTGAGTACATTAAAGGTGCACTCTCTCATATTCACCTGCACCTCCCTTGTGTCCACCGTTAAATTACCTTAAATAGAAAACCGATAAATAAAAGTCATTTTGTCCAACAACTCGTCAGACATGCAAAAGAAATGCATACCATGACGAATAACCAGGAAATAACTGTCACGAGATCCAGCAGGATGGCTCCACATGGCACTCAGAGAAGTCTCATCGGCATGGCGGATATGAAGGTCCAACACTGGGGCAGGGGCTGCAGAGACAGAAAGACTTGACATGAACTCCAACCAATCCTGATTTCATCCAAACAATACCTTCTACAATAAACAATAAAATATAATAATAATGGAGAATATTGAGTGGGATAAAAAAGTGAATGTTAAAGCTTATTTGCGTTTATGTTTTAAATGTTTTTTATTTTGCTAATGACTGACCTGTTGATCCCACACAGGCACTTTCATTGGCTGCTCCTCCACTTTCTACCCTCAGCAGGGCCTTGTATTGTCTCCCCGGGGTGAGACTAGTCCCTGGGAAGGTGAAATTGACTGCCTCCCTGTCAGCAGTGGTGTTGACTAACTGCTGGGTTCCATCAAACAGAAAAAGCCTGTAGCCATCCCAGACTCCAGAAGGGGCAGACCAGAACAATGTGAGGCCTCCATCAGAGGAAGGAGAGAGGGCCAGGTTAGACGCTACGGCTGGAGCTGATGAGGAAAACAAAATTTGTGAATTATGTTATTTTATTTAGAGCTGAGAATACGTAACAAAATTAGACAGTCTGCGTCAAGTAACACACTATTTAACTAAATATATTAACGGCCTTTTTCTTCTGTTAACAAATGGAAAATGGAAAGTGTATGTAACTTTTATTTCATTGAAATGAAAAAGATATAAACAACCAGTCTGATCAAATTATGCACTATTTCTTACATCTCTTGTAAAATTAGTCAAATGTACACCCTTTAGATTCTTAGACCTTGACATACTAATCAACACAGTGCATATTAGAGCAGCTACTCACCTGTCCTAATGGAGATTTCTGATTGGTTAGTGAGTCCTTGACTTGATGAAGTCACTGATACCCTATAGGCTGATCCTGGGATTAGCTCATCGATAGTGACCTGTGTGGCATAAGGAGGAAGCACTGTCTCCCGAACTTTGATGCCACTTGCAGAAACCGTGACGATGAGTGCATCAACATCACCCTCAGGCTGTTGCCAAGACAACAAACTTGTGTTGCTCTTGTGAATGACTGTGATGTTGGAAACTGCTGCAGGAACTGTGAAGAAAGATAATCTGTTAAACTGCTTCTTGGTTTAGCACTGTTTAATTTAATATGCTTCTACCTGTTTGAGCCCTGATTGTGGTGCTGTTTTGCAGATCTCCAGACTCTGTCACCATAGTAATGTTGTACATCCGTCCTGGAGTCAGGCTGAGGAGTGTATGTTGCATTGCTGTACTTTCCAGCGTTTCATTGAGTATGAGACCTACACCAAAAACAACACCGTCTTTGGGTTAGTTTATTTTTCTACATTGACTTTGTCTTAATGTTTAGTGTTTCTCTGGTCCTTCCTTTAACATGTTAGGTAGACATAATGAAGCTGCAATGTCCTAAAGTGAGTTAGGCTACTTTACTTGAGAAACATTTTAAATAGTTTAAATAGCCACAATCTTTACTTTTATTTCAGTTTTATGATTTTACCTGAGCAGTTTTGTAGCCATAATTTGTAGCCTTGTGTTATTTTTTCCATACAGGAAAATCATTGTAATAACCATATTCTACCCCTTCTGGTAAATACAAGAATAAAATGTCAACCAAGACATTGTTGGGGATATGTTTTGAGCTACCGGAGAGGAGAGGACTCTGGGGATGCTCCAACAGCAGCAGCCTGAAGCGCTGCGTCCTGCCCGCGCCGGCCTGCCACGAGAGGCCCAGGCTCCGCGTCGAGCTGGAGGTGACTGCCAGCCCGGTGACAGCTGATGGGCCTGTAAAGACAAAATAATGTAATACATAGTATGTAAGTGCTATCATAAAAGAATACCATCAGTGTCTTGAGGACTTGTGTAAAGTTTTGTTTGAGCGCATGCAGAAGGTAGCGCGAGGCTACAGGCTACTGTGAGTTGTTTTTTTCTTAACCATGGAGCGAAATTATCAAAGGAATACAGCGCATCCATAGAACGGGAAATTGAAAATATATACCATTTAGTGTTTCATTCAGGAAATATGCTTAATAAAGTATAACTCACAACAGTATGTAAAGTGTTGGCTAAATATCACAACAGAATGTAAAATACGTGTGTTAAAATGGGCACTTAAAGATGTCGCAGTCTGATAATATTGTTTAAAGTCTGCCTCAAGCACTTCTGGCGACACTGCCAACAAGCTCCTCCTCAAAACATATTATGGGAGTATTATGGGAAAAGTGGCATATTGAGGGGCCCCAGGTTTTATACATTTTTTAAATGTTTTGTATTTTTTTTATATACATGCTTTCATGAAGCATTATGGATTAAGGTTTATTGTATATTAAAAAAAAAAAATAGAGACCTATTGTTATTGTTGTCAACTATTGATTTTATCAGTAAGCTAAATAGGCTATCAAATGGTGGCTGGAAGATAAAAAACATACAGGCTGGATATTTTGTGTGCTAACTAGGCTATATTTTATTATAAGAAAAATAAAGATTAGTTAAACTATAATACTATATCATGTGCATCCATGTGATTGTATAGACGTCTGTTAACTATAACGCTCAAAAAATGTTCATTCTGGTGAACATGGTTTAACTCCCTGAATCCTGCACTTTGGTTCAAAGAATGTGTGTTTGTCCCAGACAGCAGGACCCCCACTGCTACTTTGATGCTAGACTAGATATTCATGATGGACCTTGTTCTGAACATCTTTTGTCTCTGTCATACATTTTTCGACAAACATTTTTTACTTTAAAGGAACTGCCCTGCTGTTTGGGAAGTATTTTGCTCCATGACATATGCCTTTTTGAGCTTTTGTGAATAACTTTGAACTCTTCTAGATCAGTGTTTCATGCTTATTCCTGTTTATTAAAAAACAAACTCTTTTCCCACTGCAGGCTAAGCCAATTTTACTGCAACAGACAAAGGAAAGTAGTAGAAGATGTGGTTCCTTGACCTACATCTACATGTACAGGATAAACCAAGCACCTGGCCATTGTTCTGCATATTCAAAAACATTCTGCTTCAAGTCATAGTACTGTGCCAAACTCTGTTGAAATTTTGGCTGAGCTATATGACTGTACAGGTATCATGGTAGATTTCAAAATGAGGATGATGTTGAAACATACATGTGGATTTAAATCCCTATGAATTTATAGTATAATATTTGTGGTAAAACTGCAAACAAAACAAAACACCAAAATGTCCTACAATTTCAAACCATAATTGTTAAGAATGAAAATATACAGTGAAATGTTGAAACTACTTCTAAAAGGAAACATAAAAGTGTATAGTAAAATAGAATAGTTCTATTATAAAACACGGAAAATTAATATCACAAGAAACGGTATTCCTTATGAAACGGTGTATAGCCATAGGTGAAGTCACACAAATAGTATTCTGTGAAGCTAAAGGTCAGTGTCCCGGCCTGCTGCTAAGATAAGACGTCCCTAACACAAAGCACAAAAAAAGCACAGACAGGGGTTTGCTATGAGAAGGTTACCACGGGGACGCCTCGCAGTAACACCCAGTTTCCTACACACATACACCCTTCCTCGTTGTTTCAAAATGCAACAAAGAAACAAAGGAGGCAGGAAACGGCTGAACCCTGTAGCTCTGCCCGCGTTGGAAATACACACGGCCCAACTTCTGTTCTGGACAAGGGCCAGACTCAACAACACACACACATATGCTTTTAGTGCTTTATCACTCTCTCTCAACAGGGTCCCAGTTCCTGCAGCTAATCACTGAACTGCAGAAAGGAAAGCTACATGATATTAACTCTGGCACACACACAGTCCGACACAGCGAGAAGGTGGCCATGTTCTTTTACGAGAGGTCACAGGAAACGAAGACAATAGGTTAAAACAGAATTACTGTCCTGAAGTGCAGGCCGGTTGAGTGTTTCAGCAAATGTAATAATGGACTTATCAGTCTATGCATTAGAGTTCAACATTGTAGGTACTGTAAAGGGTTACTTTTGCACACGCTCTGTACGTATTTACTTTTGTTATTTAGCTATCATAGAGGGGACCTATCATGGTAACTCAACTTTTCTGAGCTTCTACAATATTATATGGATTTCTTGAATTTTGTAATCCTGTATGGTGGTTTCAAACTGAAAACGGTATAACTAAACTGCTATGAACTTGTTTGGCATTCATTATGGTCAGCAAAGCAACATACGGTACTCTTCACATAAGTTATAAAATGACCACTTATATGATCATAAATACTCAAACATTATTCGGTGACATTACAAGATCTGAAAATGTGGTCTCATTGACATGCATTAGTTTATAGCCTATAGGCACTTACTGGTGTGGACAGTGAAGTTGGCCGTCTGCCCATCGCTCTGTGAGTGGACCTGTAGCTGGTAGGCGGTGCCTGGCTCCAGGTGATCTAGTTGACAGGTAAAAACAGCTGCATGTTCCATTACTCCATCCTCACCCCCCACTGTGTTGGTTGCCAGGTACTCCTCATTTTCATTGTCTATTTGCACCCTGTTTTTGATCAGATTGTTCTCTGTATCATTGTCCTCTGTGGTACGGGTGCAGTTGGTCTCGTCTGTTTCAGCCTCTGGAGATGAGACGGCGAAGGAGCAGTCGTGTCGAGATGTTTTCACTGTGATTGAAATATAGTCCAGACCTGAGTCCAGGGCAGAGCCAGTGATTACACAACCCGCTGAGTGAACAGGGCTGATCCAGGCCTAACAGAGAGACACATATTTTTTAGTAGGATTCTAAAGAGTTATCATTTAACATATATTTCACTACTAAAGGTTTCCCACTACACATATTGCCTATTCAGGTTTCAGGTTTCAGGTTTCAGTTTATTTGTCATATGCACATTCAACACAGGGTCAAAAAATGCAATGAAATGCTTAGGATTGGAAGAACTTTTAGACTCGCTAAGATACTCATGAAGTACTGGTAGCATGCAATAATAGTACATGGTAAAAAAGTGTGCAAAAAAGAGATAAGTAACAATATAATAAACATATAATAAAAAAGTACAATAATAAAAAGAAAAATACAAAGGTGCAGTATGATTAAATATGGTGTGAGTAGAGTATTTCACAGGTGGTAAAATACTTCAGATGAATTTGTATTGCACATGATATAGTATTGCACATACATGATACATTCTACATTGACACTTAGCCAGTAATTTATTGATTAATTTGTTATTGATCTGGATGTTACAGATGACTGATCTTTATCATGACAAACAATCAGTCAATCTAGCAACAATCATACTTGTGACCTGTCACAGTTCGTACTCAAACCACAGAGGAAATCTGTGGTCACATATGTACTGCTCACTGTATCAACTAGACTAAAGCTGTTCTTTCTTTTTGATGTCTTGAAGTAGATTTGAAAGTTAGTGTAACTCACTTGAATCAGCAGCACCAGCACTGGGGACCACAGTCTGCGGAGTCTATGAGCTTTACATTTGAGCATGTTGATCCTCCTTCACACAGTGCGCACACATCACTATAATCCTGAGGCACACACAACGGCCAGATACTGTCTTCAAGAAGAGTTTCAAATGTATAGTCCACTTCGAGCCAAATCAGGGGTACAACAAAAGGTCAAAAAGCAACAAAGAAATCCTCCTTTTCAAGGTCTTGCATCCATCCTCAACTCAAACTTCACAGACTACCGCTTGGTCTTTCTCCTGGACCCCTGACCAACAGCATGGCTGACTTCCTGTCTCTTTTTCTGGACGATGATTGGCTACAGACATCATAGGGCTGGTGTTGGGAGTCACTAACAGACTTCCTTAATCAACCCAACAGCTTTGTGAGTCACTATAGAAGAATGAACACAAACCTATGGGCTGGACTATCTCTATAAATAGGTGACTGTGGCTGTCCTTTGGTTTACGTGTTCATTTTTTACTGGTTGGAGTTGGTAAATTGCAAGAGAATAAAAGTGAAAATAAAAAAGGTAAGATAGATCCTCTGACTGGTTGATTCACAGTCTATCTGAGTTCATTCTGCTGGTATTTCCTGTGTTACTGACACTTCTCAAAGACATGCATGCGTTAGGAGAATTTAAAAGTGAAGTGTCAATGTACGGATGTCTGTGTGTGTCAGTCTGTGTGTTCAGCAAACAGAAATAATAAGTAGGAAAGATGAATTAAGTTTAGCTAATATTTTGAGTATTTTTTGTAGAGACTCTAGAATAAGCTGGAAGCCGATAGCATAAAATCGGTGCTTGGTAACTGAAAGAGCTCCCATTAAACTTCTAGAAACACAAGAATGACTAGTAACCTAATGAGACAAATGTTAACATCCAGATGAGGTTGAGCCAGCAATGCTTTTTCTTTCCTTCAGTTTCTCCTCTCACTCTTCAACACTTTGATTGATTTTGTTTTTGTCATCAGGTCAAAAACTGCCGGACACCTTTCATCAGAGCTCTAGAGATTTTATATACATAGATTTTATATACATAGATAAACAAGTTACAGCACTGTCTGAGTCCCAATGAACAATAGAACAATAACAACATTCAGCTTGATTAGAAGTACATTAAAAATCACGTACAGTACAGTACACTGGTTGGCATTAAGTGTACCCTGACTGAGCTACAATGCCCAAGTAAAACCGGTTTAAAGGGGTGCCCATATTTTACACTTGAGAAAATGTGGGGCATCCCTTTAAACTCCATAAACAGTCAACAGCATTAAAATACAGAGCTACTGTAAATTCACAATACTATGTCAGAGGCAGTGTGTTAGGATCTCTCACTGAAGCAGTCCCTTCTCACAAGGAAACAGCAACATACAGAACAGTACTTTGATCCACAATCAGTAAAGGATCAGTACTTAAAATAAACAGGTTAGTATTGATGGATTCACACTCTTATTTTTGTGTATGACAAGGTCCAGTTCAGACATCTGCAACGATTAATAGCACTTTTTGAAGTGAGTATTTAACTATAAAATTAAAAATATAAGTATGAATCAATCTAGCATATGATTTTACATTGTTTAAATGTTTATAAAAATATTGATTTATGAACAGATGGCCAATTCTTTTTCATATTAAAATGAAGAAACGCTCCCCTTGAGGAGAAATCCAGTTAAAACCCAAACATTCCCGTAATTTCACCATTATAGATTTATATTTCTATGTAGCTCAAAGGTGCTAAAGTAAACAAATTATAATATGTCAAAAAACAGTATAAAAATAAAGTATTTATCCTATAACACACACACAAAATAACATAATGACATTGTGACAGAAATTATTTCACATTTTTGGTATAAAGCAACATATTACACAACAATTGTCAATACATGTTAATTATTTTATTATTTTATTTTTAAGTGTAAACTCGAAAATAGCACAATCTGTCAAAATCATCTATGACTTTATCAAGTTGTACGTGACTGCGACCGCCTGTTTCAAAGTGCTCATTCAGTGTTTTTCCTCATTTTATACCGGTAAGAACATGTTGGTTGTTTTTGACGCCTTTCGATGCAGAAAACTTAGTGAATGCTGGATCACTGAGCAGGTTAATTCAAATATTGCAAATCTTTATAACTATAGCATAAGCCGCTCAAAATAACACCTTACACTAACAAGAGAAATTGGACCACATCTACAAGTGAAAGTATGAACTCTGCAGTTCACACACTGTGTATAAAGTAACAGTAACAGTTATAGATATAATAGTTGGTTAGTTAGTTGGTTAGTTAGTTAGTTAGTCAAATCTAGAATCTGTGAATCAAATCCAGGTAAATGAAAACGATTAGTATTGCGCCTAACTGTACACATCTATACAAAAGTTATACAATTAAATGCATTGCAATGGCTCAACTACTATGGCCACTAAAGCTTTTATAGACCTAAAAAGGGTCTCAAGGGTCTGTAGCAGAAAACTATTGAGAGTGCATCAGAGAAGATGCAGCTTTAGTGCTGGGGCTGTGTGTAGAGACTGCACCATTTTAAAGCATTTTTTGATTACTTAATCCTTTGGACAACAAACATAAATGTGTAAAAATAACCATAAACGGTCTCAGTAAAAAGTATGATAGAAAAGTAAAAACATGGCATTTTTCCATTTGGGTTTCTCTTTTGGAACCATCATTTATTGAGTCTGAGGATTTTTGACAAATCAGAATATGGGATTTATATTTGTCTGATTTTTGTTTTGAGAATTTCAATAGTTTTAAAATAATGTAGTCTTCAGAGACAGAGGGGCTATAGGGACTAAGAAGATTGAACTGTACAATAACAGTCTAATAGTTCCCATTGAAGAACAATACCATAGTAACATCCTATAAGACAAAGATAGACAATATTGTTATTGAATAATGTACCACCATTCATGTAACAGTAAAACCAATAAGAGGAAACAAGTTCACTGGTCCGAAACATCCAGGTCTCGTGTCCGTTCAGCATTTCAAAGAGAAAAAACAACAGAAGATGAGTGTCATGTGAAGGCCTGTAAAGCTCAGGGCATTGGTTCAGCACACTCCACTGCAGTCCATAACTCCATCGTCTCATTACACGTCCATATGGCAGCGCTAAAGCAGCTGTGAACACAAGTATGACCACTTTCAGCTCAAAGCCTCTTGGTGAGATACCTGTTTATTGTCCAGTGTCGGCAGAGAGACGAGCTTCATACAAGGTCAAGGCGTGATGGACAAACTCATACTGCTCGCCTGTTTGGATCATCCCACCTCTGTATACACAAACATACAAAAAATTGAATCCACTGTGTTATCTCTTTCCTGGAAAACAGATATTTGGCTTTAACACAAATTTAGGATGTTTTTCATACATTTACTTTATACAGTACAAGTGTAAGTCCTGAGTACGAGCGTGTTACCTGTCTGCTCTTAGCTGGCAGGTGATGCTCAACACATCAACCACTCCCTCGAGCTGGAGCTGCCTACAGCCTATTGTAGTGGCAATAAAACAGCCTGTACGACCAAGGCCAGCACTGCACAAGAAAGAAGAATTATATTAATGTATCTAAAAATGGCAGTAGATATTACAACCTGAGCTGTATTGATTGACAGCAAAACAGCCAATCCCAGCAAGAATTTAGACCCACCCTCTTGGGTTAACCAACAAATCATCGACAAACAGGGCAGTCAATACCCCCAGAGGGCAGCCTACATAGCATCAACAGTTATACCTGCAGTGGACTATGACTGGACCCATGGCAGCAGCAGAGCGTCTGTCTGCCTCAACATCAGCCATCAACTCCAACAGTGGTAATGCCGAGTCTGGTGTTTTGTGGTCAGGCCATGATGTGTACCAGTAATGTTGTACTGCACGGGTTTGATTTCCACACTGTTTGTCAACACATTTGAGACACGCTTAGATTAAATTATTTTGAAAAGCTCTCCAGAAGATACATATTCTGTGTGTTTGTGCACCTTTAGTGTGAGGCTGCGGGTTGTGTAATGTTCACTCTCACGGACGCTGTTGACCAACACCTCCACCTTCCCATAGATACCCCTTTTTTCTGGCCAGTAAAGAACGCATTTCTACAAAAAACACAAAAACAAACACATATCAAGCAGCATATTTACATAATGACTACTGTTACAACTGCATGTCTTCCTTTATTACCTCGTTCTTCTCCTTCAGTTTGGTGATCATGACAATAACAGGAGACTCTTCCTGCCAGGCCATCTGCCAAAAGTCATTGACTGTGTTGACCATGGGACCCTGGGTCGCAATATATGCCTTCTCGTCGCCAAGGTAACCCTAAAAACGAGAATATATATTAAGTAAAAATATAAAATACGGTATGGAATGGGATAGTAGTTCATTTTAATGTAAACCGTGGAAACTTTCATTTAGCTGAAACACGAGTTTTGTCTGAAGAGGTCTGAACTGTTCCAGTGCAGCTTCCTGACAGGAACAAAACCTATTGTACTCGACTCTGAGAGCGACATTACAGCCTTCTGCAGTAAAATACTTTCACTGAGAGAAACTTTGACTAATTTAACATCTGATGTGACTTCACAGGAGACTGACTCAAGATACAATTTTGACGTGATAACAATAATAATAATAATACATTTTTAAAAAAGAGCTATTTTGGGTTAGAAAGGTCTAAACTCACCCGTAGGTAGTTAGCGTTGATATAGGAGCTCAGCGGGTCATTGCAATTTTTGGACTTCAGGATGACTCTGGAATGAGGATCTAAACATGGAAAAATACTAAAGAGATGTAATGAATACCGTATAACGTACCTTTATCTAATTTGAGCTATTGAATATCTATACCGATATACAGCAGTTTTCATGGTAACCTATTTTGTTTATTGTCATATGGTGCATTTTGAGACTAGATCCTCTTTGCATTATACATTTCAATAAGCTACAGGAGCAGACAGGATGGCATTTGATTGACAGCAGCTGTAGGTGAACATTCCAAGGACCTGATTGGCCGGAAGGAAGGAAACGCTCCTCGCCCCATCTCAGAGTTTGGATAATCTCGCCCCCTTCTCAAAACATGGAAGAATTCAAAAACCACTAACCCTGTTACATAACGTCCTAATCTAGAGACGACTTCTTTATACTTTTTGGTCTGCTATGTAGGGCCTGTTATATAGGATTGAATCAAACTTTTTGGAAAATTTTGTAATTGCATAATGTGAAATGCTTTACTCACTTGGAAGAATGGTTTTGTATCTGTTTTTTGCTCCATGGTTTGGAATATCCAGCTCCTTGGGATCAATGAAGTTCATAGGAATTTCCTGAAACAATTAAAACACACTTAGATTTTAACACCACAATAGTTAGCTGTAGCTGGACCTAAATGCACCTGGCATGCAGCATAAAAGATTATAAAGTTTATTCAGGCCTGCTTGAGTTATTCTGTGAACTGATGCACTGACCTTCTCTATAGCTAAAAACATTATATACGTATTTCTACAAAGTCAACAAAACCCACCACCTGCCTTTGATGGTTTGCTTTGGCTAGAAAGAAAGCAACAGCGCCCCAATGGAAGACATTCAACTAATGGAAGTTTCAAAGTGCTAATCTATATGTTTTCATTCAGGGGCTTAACATAATATACATATACACATATATAAAAGCACAATATATTTATGTGGCTTTCTTTAGGTCAGATTGCTAAGTGCTCATAAAGGCAGCAAACTTACAGCAAACTCAGCATGCAGCTTGTGTGTGTTGTTGATGATGTCTCGAAGCTCATGGCGTGTCAGTGGACGGCCGGCGGACAGCAGGTACTCTTTGGCCGCAGCCTCCCGGGGCGTTACCACGGTAACATTTAGGGGCTCGACCGACCCCAGAGCCGACATGTCCAGCACAAGAGACACATTTGAGCCACGTCTGGGGGACAAAGAAAGTCATGTTGTGGTTAGTGTAATGTACTGAAAGATTGTGCTAGTGCAGGGCTGTTTTAGGCCAATTTTAGGGACTCCAGGCTCCCTAGAATATCCCTAAGTTCCCCAAACATAGGTCATAGTATAAACTAAAACTAAACTAGGATGATTTAGGTTTAAACTAGGTCTAAACCAGTAATAATCAGGACTGAACCAAGGCTAAACCAGGACTAAACCAGGACTAAATCAGGACTAAA